>JAKFGQ010000560.1:0-20090 GCA_021498475.1 Saguinus midas | reverse complement strand
GGTAGAGAATTCCTGTAAACATGATTTAGCTCTTTCTGAGAAATGTTCCTATTTCTCCACATCCTCTCCAGCATCTGCTGTCTCCAGATATTTTAATGATCGCCATTCTAACGGTGTGAGATGATATCTCAATGTGGTTTTGATTTGCATCTCTCTAATGACCAATGATGATGAGCACTTTTTCGTATGTTTGTTGGCCTCATGTATGTCTTCCTTTGTAAAGTTTCTGTTCATATTCTTTGCCCATTTTTGAATGGGCTTGTTTGTTTTTTTTCTGTAAATCTGTTTGAGTTCTTTGTAAATTCTGGATATCAGCTCTTTGTCAGGCGTGTAAACTGCAAATATGTTTTCCCATTCTGATGGTTATCTACAACCATATTATCTTTGATAAACCTGACAAAAACAGGCAATGGGGAAAGGATTCCCTATTTAATAAATGGTGTTGGGAAAACTGGCTAGCCATGTGCAGAAAGCAGAAACTGGACCCATTTCTGACACCTTAGACTAAAATTAACTCCAGATAGATTAAAGACTTAAATGTAAGACCTGACACCATAAAAAACCCTAGAAGAAAATCTAGGCAAAACCGTTCAGGACATAGGAGTAGGAAAGGACTTCATGAACAAAACACCAAAAGCATTGGCAACAAAAGCCAAAATAGACAAATGGGACCTAATCAAACTCCACAGCTTCTGCACGGCAAAAGAAACAGTCACTAGAGTGAAACAGCAACGATCAGAATGGGAAAAAATCTTTGCAGTTTACAAATCTGACAAAGGGCTGATATCCAGAATTTACAAAGAACACAAACAGATTTACAGAAAAAAAACAAACAAGCCCATTCAAAAATGGGCAAAGGATATGAACAGAAACTTTACAAAAGAAGACATACATGAGGCCAACAAACATATGAAAAAGTGCTCATCATCATTGGTCATTAGAGAGATGCAAATCAAAACCACATTGAGATATAATCTCACACCAGTTAGAATGGCGATCATTAAAAAATCTGGAGACAGCAGATGCTGGAGAGGATGTGGAGAAATAGGAACACTCTTACACTGTTTGTGGGAGTGTAAATTAGTTCAACCATTGTGGAAGACAGTGTGGCGATTCCTCAGGGACCTAGAAATAGAAATTCCATTTGACCCAGCAATCCCATTACTGGGTATCTATCCAAAAGACTATAAATCGTTCTACTATAAGGACACATGCACACGAATGTTCATTGCAGCACTGTTTACAATAGCAAAGACCTGGAACCAACCCAAATGCCCATCGATGATAAACTGAACTGGGAAAATGTGGTGCATATACACCATGGAATATTATGCAGCAATCAAAAATAATGAGTTTGTGTCCTTTGTAAGGACATGGATAAATGTGGAGAACATCATTCTCAGCAAACTGACACAAGAACAGAAAAAGAAATACTGCATATACTCACTCATAGGTGGGTGAGAAAAATGAGAACACATGGACACAGAGGCGGTCTACTATACACTGGGGACTGTTGGGGGAAATGGGGAGGGACAGCGGGGGGGCGCTGGGGGGGATAGCCTGGGGATGAATACCAAGTGTGGGTGAAGGTGAGGAAGGCAGCAAAACACACTGCCATGTGTGTACCTATGCAACTATCTTGCACGTTCTGCACATGTACCCCAAAACCTATAATGCAATAAAAATTAAAAAAAAAGAAAAGAATAATGCCCAACTGTGGAGTAAATTGGAATCTATTTTTTAGGCCTCTCTTTCGGTGTTTTAGTGAATAATGTGTATATTTGATAAGTCAGGAATTTGTTTCACATGGGCACTCATTCGGAGCCTCTCTGAATAACACTTTCCTCAGAAGCAGTCAACTGTCTACTTCAAATGGATACACATTAAGTGTCTCTGTATATAATGAACACCTGGGCAATACACCTGATTGTCTTTTTTGTGCCCACGTACTCAGAGACTCATCAAATACTATATACCTGGAGAAGATAATATGTCTACTTCATGTAGCCACTCATTTAGATCCTCAGTGAGTAATCCACACCTGGGTAGTAGTCGAGCATTTTTATATGGCCACTCATTCTGTGCCTCCCTGAAAGATACACACTGAGGAATCATCATAATTCAATTTCATACTACCACTCATTTAGAACCTTATTGAATAATTCACAATGGAGCAATAGTCAGGTGTCTATTTAATGGTCAGGCGTCTCTTTCAAAGTTTCAGTGAATAATAAACTTCTATGGAGGAATCAAAAGGCTGTTTAAGATATCCACAAATTAAGTGCCTTCCTGAATGATACACACCTGGGTGATAGTCAGGAGTCTGTTTATATGAACTCTAATTCTGGGTATCACTGAGTAATACACACCTGGGGGAGGGTCAGGAGTTTATTTGGTATGACACTCATACATAACCTGTTTGAATAATGCACACATGGAGAATAATGAGGAGTCTATGTCATATGGCTCCTCATTCAGACAAACAGTGAATAACACATGTGGAGTAATTAGAAGTCTGTTTCATATGGCCCCTCTTTCACAGCCTCACTGAATATTACACACTTGTGATATCGTCTGGAGTCTATTTTTTATGGCCACTAATCCAGAGAGTCACTGAATAATGCACACCTGTGGAATAGTCAGAAGTCTCTTTCCTATCACCACTCATTGAGAGCCTCACTAAATGTACACACCTGGAAAAATATTCAGGATTTATTTTTATCCCTCATTCAGAGTCTCACTAAGTAATGCACACCTGTGGAATAGTCAGGAGACTTTTTCATGTGGCCTCTCATTCGAGTGTCACTGAATAATGTGGTGTAGTCAGGAGTCTATGTCATGTAGACACAGATTCAGAGCCTCAGTGAATAAGAGAGACCCTTGATATAGTAAAGAGTCTAATTAATATGGCCAACTCTGCTGAGCCTCACTGAATAATACATACCTGGAGAATAATTTGGAGTCTATTTTTGATGGATGTTCATTCAGAGCCTCGGTAAATAATGTGGAGTAACCAGGAGTCTATTTCATTTGGACACTCATTCATAGCCTCAGTGGATAATATGCACGTGTGGATTAGTCAGGATTCCATTTCATATGGCCACTGACTCATAACCTCAGTAAATAATGCACAAATGTAAAGTACTCAGCAGTCTATTTTATATAGCAACTCATTCAGAGATTCACTGAATAATACAAATTTAAAAGATAGACAGCATCCTGTTTCATATGGTCTCACAAGAAGAGCCTCACTGAGTAACAGAATCCTGGGGAAGTGTTAGGAGTCTACTTTATATAGCCTCTCATTTAGTACCTCAGGAATAATGCACGTGTGTGAATAGACACCAGTCTATTTTATATGGCCACAAAATCAAAGCCTGTGTGAGTAATACACAACTTTGGAATAGTCACTAGTCTATTCCATATGCCCAAATATTTAGAGTCAGACTCAATATGCCTGTGACTAGACAGAAACAATTTTATGGCCAAAGTTTCAGAGCCTCAGTGAATAATACATACCTGAGGAATATTTAGTATGCTATTACATGTGGCATCTATTTCAGCTTCATTAAATAAGAACACCTGTATTGTAGTCAGAATCTATTTTGTATAGCCACATATTCAGAGCCTAACTGAATAACATACACCTTGGGAAAGTCAGGATTCTATTTCGTATAGCCACTCATTTAGAGCCGAATGTAAAACACAAGCCTAGAGGAGTATTCAGGAGTCTCTATATTATGGCCACTCATTCAGAGCCTCACAGAATAATACAGACCTATGGAAATGTCAGGGGTGTATTTCACATGGCACTTATTCAAATCCTCAGTGAAGAATCATATATATCTGGAAAATACTCAGGAATCTATTATATATAGCCACTTATTCAGAGTCTCACTGAATAAGTCACACCTGGGAACAGACTAGAGACTATTTGATAGGAAGGTACACACACCATCTCAGTGAAAAACGCAGAGCTGAGAAATAGTCAAGAGGATAGAGTCAGGAGTCTATTTTATGTGGTCACTCATTCAGAAACTCCCAAAAGAATACACACTTGGGAATAGTCAGAGTCCAGGTCATATGGCCACTCAATCACAGCATTACCGAATAATGCACAATGGGGCAATAGTAAGGAGTCTATTTCATTTAGCCTATCATTCAGAGCTTAATATAATAAACAGCTGTGGAGAATGACCCTATTCAAAGTAGACCCAAATTAAGCAGTTCGTGACATACACATATGTGAGGGTCAGGAGACTATTTGATATAAACACTCATCAGAACCTCTTCGTACTGCACATGTGTGAATAATCACTTGTATATTTCATGGTGATTCATTTGAGGGAAAAGAATAACGCACACCTGTGGAGTAAAATGGGGTCTATTTTATAAGGCCACTCTTTCAGTGTTTTAGTGAATAATATGTATATCTGATAAGTCAGGAATCTCTTTCACATGGGCACTGTTCAGAGCCTCTGAATAATACTCCTCAGAAACAGTCAAGGGTCTACTTCAAATGGCCACATTCAGAGTCTCTGTAAGTAATGAACACCTGGGCAATACACCTGAGAGTCTTTTTTGCCCACTTACTCAGAGACTCATTCAATAATAAACAGTGGGAAGAGTTATATGTCTCATGTAGCCACTCAGAGCCTCAGTGAATAATCCACACCAGGGTAATAGAGCATTTTTATATGGCCACTCATTCTGTGCCTTCCTGAATGATACACACCTGAGAATCCTCATGGTTATATTTGATACTTCCACTCATTTAGAAGCTTATTGAAGAATTCACAATGAAGCAATTTTCAGGTGTCTATTTCGTCGTCAGGCCCTTCATTCAAAATTTCAGTAAATATAAACTTCTATGGAGGAATCAGGAGGCTGTTTAAGATATCCACAAATTTAGTGCCTTCCTGAATGATACACACCTGGGTGATAGTCAGGAGTCTATTTAATATGAACTCTAATTCCAGTTATCGCTGAGTAATAAACACCTCTGTGATGGTCAGGAGTTTATTTGGTATGGACACTCATACATAACATGTTTAAATAATGCACACATGGAGAATAATGCAGAGTCTATGTCAGACAGCTTCTTGTTCAGACAAACAGTGAATAACGCACATGTGTAGTAATTAGAAGTCCGTTTCATATGGCCCTTCTTTCACAGCCTAACTAAATATTACACACTTGTGATGTGGTTTGGAGTCTATTTTTTATGGCCACTAATCCAGAGAGTCACTGAATAATGCACACCTGTGGAATAGTCAGAAGTCTCTTTTCTATGGCCACTCATTGAGAGCGTCACTAAATGTACACACCAAAAATATTCAGGATTTACTTTATCCTCATTCAGAGTCTCACTAAGTAATGCACACCTGTGGAATAGTCAGGAGATTTTCATGTGGCCTCTCATTCAGTGTCACTGAATAATGGTGTAGTCAGGAGTCTATCATGTAGACACAGATTCAGAGCCTCAGTGAATAAGAGAGACCCTTGATATAGTAAAGAGTCTAAATAATATTTCAAACTCTGGTGAGCCTCACTGAATAATACATTCCTGGAGAATAATTTGGAGTCTATTTCGATGGACGTTCATTCAGAGCCTCGTAAAAAATGTGGAGTAGCCAGGAGTCTATTTCATTTGGACACTCATTCATAGCCTCAGTGGATAATATACATGTGGATTAGTCAGGATTCCATTTCATATGGCCACTGACTCATAACCTCAGTGAATAATGCACAAATGTAAAGTACTCAGCAGTCTATTTTATAGACAACTCATTCAGAGATTCACTGAATAATAAAAATATTAAAGATAGACAGCATCCTGTTTCATATGGTGTCACAAGAAGAGCCTCACTGAGTAGAAACCTAAAGTGTTAGAGTCTACTATATAGCCTCTCATTTACACCTCAGGGAATAATGCACACGTGTGGAATAGACACAGTCTATTTTATACCACAAAATCAAACCTGTGTGAGTAATACACAACTTTGGAATAGTCACTAGTCTATTCCATATGCCAAATATTTAGAGTCAGTCAAAAATACATGCCTGTGTCAGACAGGAATTTTATATCAAGTTTCAGAGCCTCAGTGAATAATACATACCTGAGGAATATTCATGCTATTACATGGCCATTTCAGAGCTTCAAATAAGGAACACCTGTATTGTAGTCAGAATCTATTTTGTATAGCCACATATTCAGAGCCTAACTGAATAACATACACCTTGGGGAAAGTCAGGATTCTATTTCATAGCCACTCATTTAGAGCCAAATGTAATGCAAGCCTGAGAATTCAGAATTCTATATTATGGCCACTCATTCAGAGCCTCACAGAATAATACAGACCTATGGAAATGTCGTGTTTACATGGCCACTTATTCAAATCCTCAGTGAAGAATCTTATATATCTGAAAATACTCATGTATTATATATAGCCACTTATTCAGAGTCTCACTGCATATGCACATGAGAAACAGACTAGACTATTTGATATGACATCACCCACCATCTCAGTGAAAATGCAGAGCTGAGAAATAGTCAAGAGGATAGAGTCAGGAGTCTGTTTTATGTGGTCACTCATTCAGAAACCTCAGAAAATACACACCTTGGGAATAGTCAGAGTCCAGTCATATGGCCACTCAATCACAGCATTACCGAATAATGCACAATGGGGCAATAGTAAGTCTATTTCATTTAGCCTCATTCAGAGCTTAAGTGCATAATAAACATTGTGGAAATGAAGACCTCTTTAAAAGTAGCCAAAAAAGCCTCAATGACATACACATATGTGAGGGTCAGTATTTGATATAAACACTCATTCAGAACCTCTTCAATACTACATGTGGAATAATCACTATATTTCACATGGTGATTCATTTGGAGTAAAAAATAACATACACACCTGTGGAGTAAATGGGTCTATTTATAACCACTCTTCAGTTTTAGTGAATAATATATATCTGATAAGTCAGAATCTCTTCATATTGTTCAGAGCCTCTGAATAACACTTTCCTCAGAAACAGTCAAGGGTCTACTTCAAATGGCTACATTCAGAGTCTCTGTAATGAACACCTGAGCAATACACCTGAGTCTTTTGTGCCCACTTAAGACTCATTCAATAATAAACACCTGGGAAGAGTTAAGTGTCTACTTCATGTAGCCACTCATTTAGACCTCAGTGAGTAATCCACACAGGATAATAGGAGCATTTTTATATGGCCACTCATTCTTTGCTCCCTGAATGATACACACCTTGAGAATCCTCAGTTTATTTCATACTACCACTCATTTAGAACCCATTGAATAATTCACAATGAGCAATAGTCAATCTATTTAATATCAGCCACTTATTCAAAGTTTCATGAATAATAAACTTATGGAGAAATCAGGCTTTTAAGATATCCAGAATTAAGTGCCTTCCTGAATGATACACACCTTATAGGCAGAGTTTGTTTTATAAACTAATTTGGGTATCGCTGTGTAATACACCTGGGAGTGTCAGAATTTATTGGTATGGACACTCACACATACAATAATGCACATGAATAATGAGGAGTCTATGTCATAGGGCTTTTCAGACAAACAGTGAATAACACAGTGGAGTAATTAGAGTCGTTTCATATGGCTCTTCACAGCCTCAATGAATATTACATTGTTATGTATCTGGAGTCTATTTTTTATGACCAATTCAGAGATCACTGAATAATGCACACCTGTGGAATAGTCAGAAGTTTTTATGGCCACTGAGCCTCACTAACACACACCTGAAAAATTCAGATTACTTTTATCCCCTCATTCAGAGTCTCACTATGTAATGCACACCTGTGGAATAGTCAGGAGACTTTTCATGTGGCTTCTCAGAGTGTCACTGAATAATGTGGTAGTGAAGTCATTCATGCAGATATTCAGAGCCTCAGTGAATAAGAGACACCTTGATATAATAAAGAGTCTAATTAATATGGCCACTCTGAGCCTCACTGAATAATACACACCTGAGAATAATTTGGAGTCTATTTTGAATTCATTCAGAGCCTATATAATGTGAGTAGAAAGGAGTCTATTTTATTGGACACTCATTCATAGCCTCAGTGGATACACGTGTGGATTAGTCAGGATTCCATTCATATGGCCACTGACTTGTAACCTCAGTAAAATGCAATAAATGTAAAGTACTCAGCAGTATTATATAGCCTCATTCAGAGATTCACTGAATAATAAAATATTGATAGACAGCATCCTGTTTATATGGTCTCAAGAAGAGCCTCACTGAGTAACAGAACCTGGGAAGTGTTAGAGTCTACTTATATAACCTCATTTACACCAGGGAATAATGCACATGTGGAATAGACACAGTCTATTTTATATGGCCACAAAATCAAAGCCTGTGTGAGTAATGACACAACTTGAATAGTCAATAGTCTATTCATATGCCCAAATATTAGAGTCAGACTCAATACATTGTGGTCTAGTGGAAACAATTTTATATGGCCAAAGTTCAGAGCCTCAGTGAATAATACACCTGAGGAATATTTAGTATGCTATTATGTGGCATCTATTTTGGTGCTTCATTAAAAGGAACACCTGTATTGTATTCAGAATTCATTTTGTATAGCCACATATTCAGAGCCTCAGTGAATAATATACACCTTGAAAGTCAGGATTCTATTTATACCCATCATTTAGAGCCAATGTAAATGCTATGAGTATTCAGGAGTCTCTATATTGTGGCTACTCATTCAGAGCCTCACAGAAGACCTATGGAAATATCTGTGTATTTCACATGGCCAATTATTCAAACCTCAGAAGAATCTTATATCTGAAATACTAGGATTCTATTATATATAGCCAATTATTCAGAGTCTCACTGAATAAGTCACCTGGAACAAACTAGTATTTGATATGACTGACACCCACCATTCTCAGTGAAAAATGCACTGATAAATAGTCAGAGGATAGAGTCAGAGTCTATTTTATGGTCACTCATTCAGATCACTGAAGAATACACCTTGAATAATCAGAGTCCAGGTCATATGTCACTCAATCACAGCATTACCAATAATGAATCAGAGTCTATTTCATATTCAGAGATTAAGTGCATAAACAGCTGTGGAGAAAAAAACCCTATTCAAAGTAGCCCAAATTAAGAAGCTGTGAATGATACACACATAGTCAGGAGACTATTTGATATCACTCACAGCCTGAATACTGCACATGTGGAATAATCACTATATTTCACATGGTGTTTCATTTGAGTGTAAAAGAACAACACACCTATGGATAAAATGTGGTCTATTTATAGGCCACTCTTTCAGTGTTTAGTGAATATGTATATCTGATAAGTCAGAATCATGGGCACTCTTCAAAGCCTCTGAATAATAATTTCAGAATAAGGGTCTATCAAATGGCTACACATTCAGAGTCTCTGTAACAATGAACACCTGGAAATAAACCTGAGTCTTTGTGCCCACTTACTCAGACTCATTCAATAACCAGGGAGAGTTATGTCTATATGTAGCCACTCATTTAGAGCCTCAGATAATTGACTCAGGGTAATAATCTATTTTATATGGCCACTATTCTGTGACTCTGAATAACACCTGGAGAATCTGATTTATTTATACTACCACCATTGTGAGAAAATAATGGGCACTCTTTTCAGAAAAATATACACATTGGGAATAGTCAGAGTCCATGTCATATGGCCAATCACAGCATTAATAAATAATGCACAATAATAGTAAGGAGTCTATTTTACACACATGTGAATATTCAGCTTCAAAATTGTGAAAAATAGTTCAGAGATATTCAATGTGTAATTTTCATACTGTAAAGACCATATGAAATGACTCAATTACTACATGTGTATTCACTGTTTGAAATGAGGAATTGTATACAGATCATTATTTATGTGTCATAATTCAACTGAGTCAGTGTCATCAAATAAACTCCTGATCAGTGTTATTCATCATACAGGGAACAGAGTTCATATAAAATAGACTCCTGATATCACCCATGTGTCTCATTCAGAAGGCACTAATTCATGGATATCTTAACACCTTTTGATTTCTCCATGAAATTTATTATTCCCTGAAACTTAGAGACTGACTATTCAGCACCTGACTATTCATGGTGAATATTCAATAAGTTTCAAATAGTCAGTGGAAATAGAATCATGAGATCTGTGATCATTCAGGAGGCACAAAATATCCACAAAAATAATATGTCCCTGTGTGTGATACACACTGTGGTCAATGATTCATGAATGAATAATTCTAGATCATTATTGAATGTGTCTCTGAGTATCACAAAAACATCAGGTGTGTTCAGAGTCCTGTTACATGGATGAATCACATAATAGATACTGTTTCAGAAAATATACAACATTCTGAATAGACACATGTGAGTCTGTTCATACACTGTTTTCACACACTGGAGTGAATATTCCACATTTTTGATATTCAGAGTCTTATGGCCACTAATCCAGAGAGTCACTGAATGCACACCTGTGAATAGTCAGAAGTCTTTTTTATATGCCATTTGAGAGCCTCACTAAATGTACACACCTGGAAAATATTCAGGATTTATTTTATCCTCATTCAGAGTCTCACTAAGTAATGCACACCTGTGGAATAGTCAGACTTTTCATGTGGCCTCTATTCGAGTGTCACTGAATAATGTGTAGTCAGGAGTCTATGTCATGTAGACAGATTCAGAGCCTCAGTGAATAAGAGATACCCTTGATATAGTAAAGAGTCTAATTTATGAACTCTGCTGAGCCTCACTGAATAATACATACCTAATAATTTGGAGTCTATAATGGAGTTCATTCAGAGCCTCGTAACAATGTGGAAGTGTGGAGTCTATTTCATTTGGACACTCATTCATAGCCTCAGTGGAATATGCACGTGTGGATTAGTCAGGATTCCATTTCATATGGCCACTGACTCATAACCTCAGTAAATAATGCACAAATGTAAAGTACTCAGCAGTCTATTTTATAGAGCAACTTTCAGAGATTCACTGAATAATACAAATATTAAAGATAGACAGCATCCTGTTTCATATGGTCTCACAAGAAGAGCCTCACTGAGTAACAGAAACCTGGGGAAGTGTTAGGAGTCTACTTTATATAGCCTCTCATTTACTACCTCAGGGAATAATGCATGTGGAATAGACACAGTCTTTTTATATGGCCACAAAATCAAAGCCTGTGTGAGTAATACACAACTTTGGAATAGTCACTAGTCTATTCCATATGCCCAAATATTTAGAGTCAGACTCAAAAATACACCTGTGGTCTAGACAGGAAACAATTTTATATGGCCAAAGTTTCAGAGCCTCAGTGAATAATACATACCTGAGGAATATTTAGTATGCTATTGTGGCATCTATTTCAGTGCTTCATTAAATAAGGAACACCTGTATTGTAGTCAGAATTCTATTTGTATCACATTCAGAGCCTAACTGAATAACATACACCTTGGGAAAGTCAGGATTCTATTTGTATAGCCACTCATTTAGAGCCAATGTAAAATGCAAGCCTGAGAGTATTCAGGAGTCTCTATATGGCCACTCATTCAGAGCCTCACAGAATAATACAGACCTATGGAAATGTCAGGTGTATTTCACATGGCCACTTATTCAAATCCTCAGTGAAGAATCTATATATCTGAAAATACTCAATCTATTATATAGCCACTTATTCAGAGTCTCACTGAATAATCACACCTGGGAATAGACTAGAGACTATTTGATATTCACACCCACCATCAGTGAAAAATGCAGAGCTGAGAAATAGTCAAGAATAGAGTCAGGAGTCTATTTTATGTGGTCACTCATTCAGAAACTCACTGAAAGAATACACACCTTGGGAATAGTCAGTCCAGGTCATATGGCCATTCAATCACAGCAATAATAATGCACAATGGGGCAATAGTAAGGAGTCTATATTTAGCCTATCATTCAGAGCTTAAGTGCATAATAAACAGCTGTGGAGAAAAGACCCTATTCAAAGTAGACCCAAAAGCAGCTTAGTGAATGACACACATGTGAGTCAGGAGACTATTTGATATAAACACTCATACAGAACCTCTTTGAATACTGCACATGTGGAATAATCATTTGTATACATGGTGATTCATTTGAGGGTAAAATAATAACGCACACCTGTGGAGTAAAATTGGGTCTATTTTATAAGTCCACTCTTTCAATGTTTTAGTGAATAATATGTATATCTGATAAGTCAGGAATCTCTTTCACATGGGAACTCATTCAGAGCCTTGGTGTATAACACTTCCCTCAGAAAGAGTCAAGGGTCTACATCAAATGGCTACACATTCAGAGTCCCTGTAAGTAATGAACTCATGGGCAACAAACCTGAGAGTCTTTTTTTGTGCCCACATACTCAGAGACACATTCAATAATAAAGACCTGGAGAAGAGTTAAGTGTCTACTTCATGTAACCACTCATTTAGAGCCTCAGTGAGTAATCCACACAAGGGACATAGTCGAGCATGTTTTACATGGCCACTCATTCTGTGCCTCCCTGAATGATACACACCTGGGGAACTTTCATGATTCTATTTCATACTACCACTCATTTAGAAACTTATTGAATAATTCACAATGGAGCAATAGTCAGGTGTCTATTTAATAGTCAGCCCTCTCTTTCTAAGTTTCAGAGAATAATAAATTTCTATGGAGGAATCAGGAGGCTGTTTAAGATATCCATGAATTAAGTGCCTTCCTGAATGAGACACAACTGGGTGATAGTCAGGAGTCTATTTTATATGAACTCTAATTCTGGTATCGCTGAGTAAACACACCTGGGGAGTGTCAGGAGTTTATTTGGTATGGACTACACATAACCTGTTTGAATAATGCACACATGGAGAATAATGAGGAGTCTGTCACAGGCTACTCATTCAGACAAACAGTGAATAACACATGTGGAGTAATTAGAAGTCTGTTTCATATGGCCCCTCTTCACAGCCTCACTGAATATTACACACTTGTGATATTGTCTGAGTCTATTTTTATATACTAATCCACAGAGTCACTGAATAATGCACACCTGTGGAATAGTCAGAAGTCTTTTCTATCCATTGAGAGCCTCACTAAATGTACACACCTGGAAAAAATATTCAGGATTTACTTATCCCCTCATTCAGAGTCTCACTAAGTAATGCACACCTGTGGAATAGTCAGGAGACTTTTCATGTCTCATTCAGTGTCACTGAATAATGTGGTGTAGTCAGGAGTCTATGTCATGTAGACAGATTCAGAGCCTCAGTGAATAAGAGAGACCCTTGATATAGTAAAGAGTCTAATTAATATGGCCAACTCTGCTGAGCCTCACTGAATAATACATACCTGGAGAATAATTTGGAGTCTATGATGGATTTCATTCAGAGCCTCGGTAAATAATGTGGAGTAGCCAGGAGTCTATTTCATTTGGACACTCATTCATAGCCTCAGTGGATAATATGCACGTGGATTAGTCAGGATTCCATTTCATATGGCCACTGACTCATAACCTCAGTAAATAATGCACAAATGTAAAGTACTCAGTCTATTTTATATAGCAACTCATTCAGAGATTCACTGAATAATACAAATATTAAAGATAGACAGCATCCTGTTTCATATGGTTTCACAAGAAGAGCCTCACTGAGTAACAGAAACCTGGGGAAGTGTTAGGAGTCTACTTTATATAGCCTCTCATTTACTACCTCAGGGAATAATGCACATGTGGAATAGACACCAGTCTATTTTATATGGCCACAAAATCAAAGCCTGTGTGAGTAATACACAACTTTGGAATAGTCACTAGTCTATTCCATATGCCCAAATATTTAGAGTCAGACTCAAAATACATGCCTGTGGTCTAGAGTCAATTTTATATGGCCAAAGTTTCAGAGCCTCCTGAATAATAATACATACCTGAGGAATATTTAGTATTACATGTGGCATCTATTGCTTCATTAAATAAAGAACACCTGTATTGTAGTCAGAATTCTATTTTGTATAGCCACATATTCTAACTGAATAACATACACCTTGGGAAAGTCAGGATTCTATTTCATAGCCACTCATTTAGAGAATGTAAAACGCAAGCCTAAGGAGTATTCAGGAGTCTCTATATTATGGCCACTCATTCAGAGCCTCACAGAATAATACAGACCTATGGAAACGTCAGGGTGTATTTCACATCACTTATTCAAATCCTCAGTGAAGAATCATATATCTGGAAAATACTCAGGAATCTATTATATATAGCCACTTATTCAGAGTCTCACTGCAATCACACCTGGGGAACAGACTAGAGACTATTTGATATGACACCACCTCTCAGTGAAAATGCAGAGCTGAAATAGTCAAGAGGATAGAGTCAGGAGTCTATTTTATGTGGTCACTCATTCAGAAACTCCTGAAAGAATACACCTTGGGAATAGTCAGAGTCCAGGTCATATCACTCAATCACAGCATTAGAATAATGCACAATGGGGCAATAGTAAGGAGTCTATTTCATTTAGCCTATCATTCAGAGCTTAAGTGCATAATAAACAGCTGTGGAGAATGAAGACCCTATTTAAAGTAGACCCAAATTAAGCAGCGTGAATGACATACACATATGTGAGGGTCAGGAGACTATTTGATATAAACTCATACAGAACCTCTTGAATACTGCACATGTGGAATAATCACTTGTATATTTCACATGGTGATTTTTGAGAAAGAATAACACACACCTGTGGAGTAAAATGGTCTATTTTATAAGGCCACACTTTCAGTGTTTTAGTGAATAATATGTATATCTGATAAGTCAGGAATCTTTCACGGGCACTCATTCAGAGCCTCTGTGAATAATACTTTCAGAAACAGTCAAGGGTCTACTTCAAATGGCACACATTCAGAGTCTCTGTAAGTAATGAACACCTGGGCAATACACCTGAGACTCTTTTATGCCCACTTAGTCAGAGACTCATTCAATAATAAAACACCTGGGAAGAGTTAAGTGTCTACTTCATGTAGCCACTCATTTAGAGCCTCATAATCCACACCAGGGTAATAGTCATTTTTATATGGCCACTCATTCTGTGCCTCCTGAATGATACACACCTGGGGAATCCTCAATTATTTCATACTACCACTCATTTAGAACCTTATTGAATAATTCACAATGGAGCAATAGTCAGGTGTCTATTTAATAGTCAGGCCTCTCATTCAAAGTTTCAGTGAATAATAAACTTCTATGGAATCAGGAGGCTGTTTAAGATATCCATGAATTGCCTTCCTGAATGATACACAGGGTGATAGTCAGGAGTCTATTTTATGAACTCTAATTGGTATCGCTGAGTAATACACACCTGGGGGAGTGGAGTTTTATATGGACACTCATACATAACCTGTTTGAATAATGCACATGGAGAATAATGAGGAGTCTATGTCATATGGTTCATTCAGACAAACAGTGAATAATGCACATGTGGAGTAATTAGAAGTCTGTTTCATATGGCCCTCTTTCACAGCCTCACTGAATATTACACACTTGTGATATCATCTGGAGTCTATTTTATGGCCACTAATCAGAGAGTCACTGAATAATGCACACCTGTGGAATAGTCAGAAGTCTCTTCCTATGGCCACTCATTGAGAGCCTCACTAAATGTACACACCTGAAAAAATATTCAGGATTTATTTTATCCTCATTCAGAGTCTGTAATGCACACCTGTGGAATAGTCAGGAGACTTTTCATGTGGCCTCATTTGGAGTGTCACTGAATAATGTGGTGTAGTCAGGAGTCTATGTCATGTAGACACAGATTCAGAGCCTCAGTGAATAAGAGACCCTTGATATAGTAAAGAGTCTAATTAATATGGCCAACTCTGCTGAGCCTGAATAATACATACCTGGAGAATAATTTGGAGTCTATTTTGATGGACGTTCATTCAGAGCCTCGGTAAATAATGTGAGTAGCCAGGAGTCTATTTCATTTGGACACTCATTCATAGCCTCAGTGGATAATATGCACGTGGATTAGTCAGATTCCATTTCATATGGCCACTGACTCATAACCTCAGTAAATAATAATGCACAAATGTAAAGTACTCAGCAGTCTATTTTATATAGCAACTCATTCAGAGATTCACTGAATAATACAAAAGATAGACAGCATCCTGTTTCATATGGTCTCACAAGAGCCTCACTGAGTAACAGAAACCTGGGGAAGTGTTAGAGTCTACTTTATATAGCCTCTCATTTACTACCTCAGGGAATAATGCACACGTGTGGAATAGACACCAGTCTATTTTATATGGCCAAAATCAAAGCCTGTGAGTAATACACAACTTTGGAATAGTCACTAGTCTATTCCATATGCCCAAATATTTAGAGTCAGACTAAAATACATGCCTGTGGTCTAGGAAAACAATTTTATATGGCCAAAGTTTCAGAGCCTCAGTGAATAATACATACCTGAGGAATATTTAGTGCTATTACATGTGGCATCTATTTTCTTCATTAAATAAGGAACACCTGTATTGTAGTCAGAATTCTATTTTGTATAGCCACATTCAGAGCCTAACTGAATAACACACCTTGGGAAAGTCAGGATTCTATTTCATAGCCACTCATTTAGAGCCGAATGTAAAATGCAACAGAGGAGTATTCAGGAGTCTATATTATGGCCACTCATTCAGAGCCTCACAGAATAATACAGACCTATGGAAACATCAGGGTGTATTTCACATGGCCACTTATTCAAATCCTCAGTGAAGAATCTTATATATCTGAAAATAAAGAATCTATTATATATATAGCCACTTATTCAGAGTCTCACTGAATAAGTCACACCTGGGAACAGACTGAGACTATTTGATATGACACACCACAGACTCAGTGAAAATGCAGAGCTGAGAAATAGTCAAGAGGATAGAGTCAGGAGTCTATTTTATGTGGTCACTCATTCAGAAACCCAAAGAATACACACCTTGGGAATAGTCAGAGTCCAGGTCATATGGCCACTCAATCACAGCATTAATAATGCACAATGGGGCAATAGTAAGAGTCTATTTCATTTAGCCTATCATTCAGAGCTTCAGTGCATAATAAACAGCTGTGGAGAATGAAGACCCTATTCAAAGTAGACCCAAATAAAGCTCCTGAATGACATACACATATGTGAGGGTCAGGAGACTATTTGATATAAACACTCATACAGAACCTCTTTGAATACTGCACATGTGAATAATCACTATATTTCACATGGTGATTCGTTTGAGGAAAAGAATAACACACCTGTGGAGTAAAATGGGTCTATAACTCTTTCAGTGTTTTAGTGAATAATATGTATATCTGATAAGTCAGGAATCTCTTTCACATGGCACTGTTCAGAGCCTCTGTGAATAACACTTTCCTCAGAAACAGTCAAGGGTCTACTTCAAATGGCTACACATTCAGAGTCTCTGTAAGTAATGAACACCTGGGCAATACACCTGAGACTCTTTTGTGCCCACTTACTCAGAGACTCATTCAATAATAAACACCTGGGAAGAAGTGTCTACTTCATGCCACTCATTTAGAGCCTCAGTGAGTAATCCACACCAGGGTAATAGTCGAGCATTTTTATATGGCCACTCATGTGCCTCCCTGAATGATACACACCTGGGGAATCCTCAATTCTATTTCATACTACCACTCATTTAGAACCTTATTGAATAATTCACAATGGAGCAATAGTCAGGTGTCCATTTAATTGTCAGGCCTCTCAAAGTTTCAGTGAATAATAAACTTCTATGGAGGAATCAGGAGGCTCTTTAAGATATCCATGAATTAAGTGCCTTCCTGAATGATAAACACCTGGGTGATAGTCAGGAGTCTATTATATGAACTCTAATTCTGGGTATCGCTGAGTAATACACACCTGGGAGTCAGGAGTTTATTTGGTATGGACACTCATACATAACCTGTTTGAATAATGCACACATGGAGAATAATGAGGAGTCTATGTCATACGGCTTTTCAAACAGTGAATAACGTGGAGTAATTAGAAGTCCGTTTCATATGGCCCCTCTTCACAGCCTCACTGAATATTACACACTTGTGATATCATCTGGAGTCTATTTTTATGGCCACTAATTCAGAGAGTCACTGAATAATGCACACCTGTGAATAGTCAGAAGTCTCTTTCCTATGGCCACTCATTGAGAGCCTCACTAAATGTACACACCTGGAAAAATATTCAGGATTTACTTTTATCCTCATTCAGAGTCTCACTAGTAATGCACACCTGTGGAATAGTCAGGAGACTTCATGTGGCCTCTCATTCGGAGTGTCACTGAATAATGTGGTGTAGTCAGGAGTCTATGTCATGTAGACAGATTCAGAGTGAACAGTAAGAGAGACCCTTGATATAGGAAAGAGTCTAATTACACCTGAGCCTCACTGAATAATACACCTGGAGAATAATTTGGAGTCTATTTTTGATGGACATCATTCAGAGCCTCTGTAAATAATATGTATACTACAAGTCAGTAATCACAGCATGTACTGGTACACAGAGATATAGACCAGGAACAGAACACAGAAATCAGAGGCACACAACATATTCAACCATATTATCTTTGATAAACCAACAAAATAGATGAAAAGATCCTGTTTCATATGGTGTTTCACAGCATGTGCAGAAAGCAGAAACTGGATTCTACATTTACACTAAAATAATCCAGTGGATTAAAGACTAAACATAAGCCTGACACAAAACCAAGAAGAAAATCTGGAAACCATTCACACATGTAGGCAAGGACTTTATGAACACAATCAAAAGCATTGGAAACAGCCAAAATAGACAAATGGGAAATTATACACAGTATGTATGGAGAACATACTGAGGAACTGGAATATCAGAATGGGAAAAATCTAGTTATATCTGAAAAGTATATCAGAATTTCAAAGAACTCACAGATTTACAGAAAACAAACAAGCACATTCAAATGGGAAGATTATAAACAGACACTTTACAGAAGACATACATGAGGAACAAATATGTGAAAATGCTCATATCACTTCATTAGAGAATGCAAATCAAAACTTATTGAGATATCATCTAGCCATTAGAATCATCATAAAAATCTAGACAGAATGCTAGAGCAGAGAAATAGGAACACTCAAACTGTTTAGTGTAAATTGAACCATTTAAAATATGTCATTCCTCAGGGACCTAGAAATAGAAATTCATTTGACCCAGATCATTACTGGGTATATATCAAAAGGAATATAAATCGTTTCATATAAGGACACATACAGAATGTTCATTGCAGACTGTTTACAATGCAAAGAATAACCAAAAATGCAACATGATAATGGGTCAAAAAATGTGTCATATATACACCATGGAATATTATGCACAATAAAAAATGATGAGTTTCAAGGACATGTGAATCAGAACTCATTCTCAGAAATCACAAGAACAGAAAAGAATCGCATATACACTCATAGAGAATGAAAAACATACACAGAGAAATCTATATCACTTCTATTTAGAAATAAATAACTAGTCACCTATGAATCCATTTAAAAAACACAAAACACACTGCCATATGTGTACCTAGAACTATTCACTTTTACATGAAAAACTATAATAATTAAAAAACTAGATAGCAGATGCTAGAATGTGGAGAAATAAACACTCTTACACTGTGGTAGTGAAATATTCAACCATTGTGGAAGACATTGTAATTCCTCAGGAGAAATATTCCATTTACCCAGAATCATTAATGTATATATCAAAGGAATATAAATGTCTATATAAGGACACTGAATATGTTCATTGACACTGTTTCAATAGAGAATGAACCATAAATGCACTGATAGACACTGAATAATGTCCATATACACCTGAATATTATGCACAATCATGAGAGTTTGTGTTCATTTAAGGATATGGATAATCTGGAGAATGCACCTCACTGAGAAGAACAGAAAAAGTCCGCATATACTCACCTATTGAGAAAAATGAGAACACATGGACACACAGAATTACTTCCTGTCTATTAATAAACACCTGTGGATATT
>JAKFGQ010000056.1:0-83917 GCA_021498475.1 Saguinus midas | reverse complement strand
AGCGTGATGCCTCCGCTGTGTTCTTTTGCTTAGAATTGACTTGGCTATGCGGGCTCTTTTATGGTTCCATATAAAATTCATGGTGGTTTTTTCCAGTTCTGTGAAGAAATTCAATGGTAATTTGATGGGGATAGCATTGATTGTGTAAATTACTTTGGGCAGTATAGCCATTTTCATGATATTGATTCTTCCTAACCACGAACATGGAATGTTTCTTCATCTGTTTGTGTCTTCTTATGTGTCTTCCTCTGTACTGTGCGTATTTTCCTCCTCTTGTGTGTATCCCACTCTCTCCAGTGTGTATCATCTTTCTTCTTTGTGTATGCCCCGCTCTCTGGTGTGTATCCCCTTCTCTTCTGTTAGTAACCCCCCTCTCTCCTGTGTGTATCCCCCCTCTAGCCTTTATGTATCCTACTGTTTTCTGTGTGCATCCCCCTCTTTTTTTTGTGTATCCCCTCTCTCTCCTGTGTGTATCTTTTTTTCCTGTGTGTATGCACCATCTCCTGTGTGTATCCTCCTCTCTCCTGTGTGTATATTTCTCTCTCCTGTGTGTATCCACCTCTGCTATGTGTATTCTTCTCTCGACTGTGTGTATCCTCCTGTCTCCTGTGTGTATT
This sequence comes from Saguinus midas, assembly GCA_021498475.1. NCBI lineage: Eukaryota > Metazoa > Chordata > Mammalia > Primates > Cebidae > Saguinus > Saguinus midas. The sequence goes on along the minus strand of JAKFGQ010000056.1, from coordinate 83,300 downwards.
CTTTTTTCTCTTGTGTGTATCCTCCTCTCTCCTTTGTGTATCCTCCACTCTCCTTTGTGTATCCCCATCTTTTCGGTCTGTATTCTCCTTTATCCTGCGTGTATCTTCCTCTCTCCTGTGTGTATCCCCATCTTTCCTGTGTGTATCCTTCTCTCTCCTGTGTGTATCATCCTCTCTCCTGTGTGTATCCTTCTCTCCCTTGTGTGTATCCTCATCTCTTCTGTGTGTAGCCTTCCTTCCTGTGTGTATACCTCTCTCTTCTGTGTGTATCTCTTTCCTCCTGTGTGTATGCCCCACTCTCCTGTTTGTATCTTCCTTTCTCCTGTGTGTATCTGCCCTCTCCTGTGTTTATTCTTCCCTTTCCTTTGTGTATCCCCTTCTTTCCTGTGTGTATTTCTCACTCTTTGTGCATCCTTCTCTTTCTTGTGTGTATTTCCCTTTCCTGTGTGTATTTTCTTCTCCTGTTCGTTTTCTCCTCTCTTCTCTGTGTATCCCCCTCTCCTGTGTGTAAGCCCCTCTCTCCTGTGTGTATTCCCGTCTACTCTGTGGGTATTCTTCTCTCTCCTGTTTGTATCCTCCTCTCTTTTGTGTGTATCCTTCCCTCTTCTGTGTGTATCCCGCTTCTCCTGTGTGTATTTTCCCTTCCTCCTGTGTGAACCCCCTCTCTCCTGTGTGTATCCTCCTCTATTTTGTGGGTATTCTGCTCTCTTTTGTGTGTATGTCCCTCTCTTCTGTGTGTATCTTCATCCCCTGTATGTATCCTTCTCTTTTCTGTGTATCTTTCTCTTTTGTTTGTATCCCCCTCTGCTGTGTGTATGCTCCTCTCTCCTGTGTGTATCCTTCTCTCTCCTGTATTTATCCCCGTCCCCCCATGTGTATCCCTCTGTCTCCTGTGTGTATTCCCCTCTCTCCTATGTGTATCCTTCCCTCTTTTGTTTGTATCCTCCTTTTTCATGTGTGTATCTTCCTCTCTCCTGTGTATCCTCCTCTCTCTTGTGTGTATCCTCCTCTTTTCTCTGTTTATTTCCCTCTCTCCTGTGTGTATTCTCCTCTCTCCTGTTTGTATCCTCCCTTCACCTGTGTGTATTCTTCTCTCTCTTTTGTGTATCTTCCTTTCACCTCTGTGTATCCCCCTCTCTCCTGTGTGTATCCTTCTCTCTCCTGCGTATATCATCCCCTCTCCTCTGTCTATGCCACTCTCTTCTGTATGTATAGCCTGCTCCTGTGTTTTTCCCTTTCTCTCCTGTGTGTATCCACTCTCTCGTCTGTGTATCCTTCTCTCCTGTGCCTATCCCCCTCTCTTCTGTGTGTATCCCCTTCTCCTTTTGTATCCTTTTCTCTTCTGTGCGTATCTTTATCTTTCCTGTGTGTATCCTCCTCTCTCCAGTGTGTATCCTTCTCACTTTTGTGTGTATCCTTCTACCACTCTGTGGATACCCCTCTCTTTTGTGTGTATCTCCCACCCTCATGTTTGTGTGCCCCACTCTCCTGTGTGTATCTTCCTTTCTCCTGTGTGTATCACCCTCTCTTTTGTGTATATGCTCCTCTCTCCTGTGTGTATCCTCCTCTTTCCTGAGTGTATCCTCCTTTCTCCTGTGTGCATCTTCCTCGCTATTGTGTGTACTTCTTTTTCCTGTGTGTATCCCTTTCTCCTTTGTGTATCCACCTCTCTCCTTTGTGTAACCCCCCTCTTCTGTGTGTATGCCCCACTCTCCTGTGTGTATCCTCCTCTCACCTGTGTATTTTCTCTCCTTTGTGTATCCTCTCTCTCCTGTGTGTATCCCACTTTCTCCTGTGTATACTTCTCTCTCCTGTGTATCCTCCTCTCTCCTTTGTGTATCTTCTCTCTCCTCTGTGTATCCCCTCTCTCCTGTGTGTATGCCCCTCTCTCTTGTGTAGATTTTCCTCTCTCCTGTGTGTATCCCACTCTCTCCTGTGTATACTCCTCTCTCTGTGTGTATCTCCCTCTCTCCTGTGTGTATCCCACTCTTCTGTATGTATCCCCTCTCTCCTGTGTGTATTTTCCTGTCTTTTGTGTATCCTACGCTTTTGTGTGTATACCCTCTCTTCTATGTGTATCCCCTACTCCTGTGTGTATCTCCTTCTCTTCTGTGTGTATCTTTCTCTTTCCTCTCTGTGTCATCCTCTCTTCTCTGTGTATCTTCCTCTCTCTGTGTATCCCCTCTCCTGTGTGTATCATTCTCTCTCCTGTTTGTATCCTCCTCTTTTCTGTGTGTATTTCCCTTTCTCCTGTGTGCATCCCCTCGCTCCTGTGTGTATTTCCCTCTCCTGTGTGTATCCCTTTCTCTTTTGTGTATCCCCCTCTCTCCTCTGTATATCCCCACTTATCTTTGTTTACACCCCTTCCTCCTGTGTGTATCCTCCTCTAACCTGTGTGTATTTCTCTCCTGTTTGTTTCACCTTTTCCTGTGAGAATCCTCCTCTCTTCTGTGTGTACCACCTTTCTACTGTGTTTATCCTCATTTTATGTGTGTATGCCCCTCCTGTGTGTATCTCCCTCTCCTGTGTGTATCCTCCTCTCTCCTGTGTGTATCCTTCTCTCTTCTGTGTGTATCCTTCTCTCTCCTTTGTGTATCCACCTTTCTTCTGTGTGTATCCCCATCTTTTTTGTGTGTATCCTCTCTATCTTGTTTTTATATTCCCTCTCTCCTGTGTGTATCCCCTCTCTCCTGTGTGTATCCCCCTCTCTCCTCTGTGTATCCTCTTCTCTTCTGTGTGTATCCTCTTCTCTCCTGTGTGTATCTCCATCTCTTTTGTGTGTATCCTCCTCTCTCCTGTGTGTATCTTTTGTCTCTCCTGTGTGTATGCCCCTATCTCCTTTGTGTATTTCCCTCATCTGTGTGTATACCCCTCTCTCCTGTGTGTATTCCCCTCTCTTTTGTGTGTATCACCCTCTCTATTGTGTGCATTCCCCTCTATTCTGTGCGTTACCTTCTCTGTCCTATGTGTAACGCCCTCTCTCTTATGTGTATTTCCCTCTCTCCTGTGTGATTCTCCATCTCTCCTGTGTGTATCCCCCTCTACTGTGTGTATCCCTTTCTCTATTGTGTGTATTTCCCTGTCTCCTGTATGTATCAAACGCTCCTGTGAGAATCTCCATCTCTCCTTTTTATATGCCGCTTTTCTGTGCGTATACTCCTCTCTCCTGTGTGTATCCTCCTCTCTTGTGTGTATCCTCCTCTCTCCTTTGTGTATCCTCCAATCTCTTGCATGTATCCTCCTCTCTTCTATCTTTATCTTCCTCTCTTTTGTGTATATCCTCCTCTCTTTTGTTTTATCCTTTTTCCTCTTTGTGTATCATCCTCTCTCCTATGTGTATTCCCCTCCCTCCTGTGTGTATCCTCCTATCTCCTGTGTGTATTCTCCTCTCTCCTGTGTGTATCCCTCTCTTCTGTTTGTATCCCCCTATCTTGTGTGTATCCCCCTCTCTCCTGTGTGTAATTCCCTCTCCTGTATGTATCCAATGCTCCTGTGTGTATCCCCTCTCTCTTTTGTGTATGCCCCTCTCCTGTGTGTATACTTTTCTTTCCTGTGTGTATCCTCCTCTCTTTTGTGTGTATTCTTCTCTCTACTGTGTTTATCCCTCCGCTCTCCTGTGTGTTTTCCCTTCTCTCCTGTGTGTAACACCTTTATTCCTGTATGTATACCCCCTTTCTCTTGTGTGTATCCCCCTCTTTTGTGTGTATCCCCTCTCTCCTGTTTGTTTCCTCCTCTCTCCTGTGTGTATTTTTTCCTCTCCTGTGTTTACGCCACTCTCTCCTGTGTGTATCACCCTTTCCTGTGTGTATACTTTTCTCTCCTGTGTTTATCCTCTTTCTCCTTTGTTTATCACCCTTTTATGTGTGTATGCCCCTCTCTCCTGTGTGTATCCCCATCTTTTTTGTGTGTTTCCTCCTCTCTCCTGTGTGTAACTTTTCTCTCTCCTGTGGGTATGCCCCTCTCTCCTTAGTGTAATCTTCTCACCTGTGTGTATACCCCTCTCTCCTGTGTGTATTTCCCTATTCTGTTTGTATCACCCTCTCTATTGTGTGAATTCCCCTCTATTCTGTGCGTAACCTTCTCTGTCCTATGTGTAATGCCCTCTCTCTTGTGTGTATTTTTCTCTCTCCTGTGTGAATCTCCATCTGTCCTTTGTGTATCCCCCTCTTCCGTGTGAAACCCCTCTCTCCTGTGTGTATCCACCACTCCTGTGTATCTCCTCTTCTCTATTGTGTGTATTTCCCTGTCTTCTGTAAGTATCCAACGCTCCTGTGAGAATCTCCCTCTCTCCTATGTATACGCCGCTTTTCTGTGCGTATACTCCTCTCTCCTGTGTGTATCCTCCCCTCTCTTGTGTGTATCCTCCTCTCTCCTTTGTGTATCCTCCAATCTCCTGCATGTATCCTCTGTCTTCTATCTGTGTCCTCCTCTCTTTTCTGTGTATCCTCCTCTCTTTTGTATGTATTCTTTTCCCTCTGTGTGTTTTCTCCTCTCTTTTTTGCGCATTCCCCTCCCGCCTGTGTGTATCCTCCTTTCTCCTGTGTGTATTCTCCTCTCTCCTGTGTGTATCCCCCTCTCTTCTGTTTGTATCCCCATATCTTGTGTGTATCCCCCTCTCTCCTGTGTTTATTTTTATGTCTTCTGTATGTATCCAACGCTTTCGTGTGTATCCCCCTCTCTTTTTTGTGAATGCCACTCTCCTGTATGTATACTTTTCTCTTTTGTGTGTATCCTTCTCTCTACTGTGTTTATCCCTCCGCTCTCCTATGTGTTCTCCTTTTCTCTTCTGTGTGTAACACCCTTCTTACCTGTGTGTATACCCTCTTTCTCCTGTGTGTATCCTCCTCTTTTGTGTCTCTCCCCTCTCTCCTGTTTGTTTTCTCCTCTCTCCTGTGTGTATTCTTTCCTCTCCTGTGTTTACACCACTCTCTCCTGTGTGTATCACCCTTTCCTGTGTGTATAGTTTTCTCTCCTGTGTTTATCCCCCTTTCTCTTTTTATCACCCTTTTATGTGTGTATGCCCCTCTCTCCTGTGTGTATCCTTTCTCCTGTGTGTATCCCTCTCTTTCCTGTGTGTATCCCCTTATCCTGTGTGTAACCTCCTTTCTCCTGTGTGCATCTCTCTCGCTCTTTTGTGTATTTCTTTCTCCTGTGTGTATCCCTTTCTCCTTTGTGTATCCAATTCTGTCCTTTGTGTAACCACCCTCTTCTGTGTGTACTCCCCAGCCTCCTCTGTGTATCCTCCTCTCACATGTGTGTATTTTTCTCTTCTTTGTGTATTTACCTCTAACCTGTGTGTATTCCACTTTCTCCTGTGTATACTTCTCTCTCCTGCGTGTATCGTTCTCTCTCCTTTGTGTATCTCCCTCTCTCCTGTGTGTATCCCCCTCTTCTGTATGTATCCCCCTCCCTCCTGTGTGTATTTCCTTGTCTCCTGCATGTATCCAACGCTTTTGTGTGTACCCCCCTCTTCTGTGTGTATCCCTCACTCCTCTGTGTATGTCCTTCTCTTCTGTGTGTATCTTTCTCTTCTCTCTGTATCCTCTTCTCTCCTGTGTGTATCCTCCTCTTTCCTGTGTGTATTTCCTTTCTCCTGTGTGCATCACCCTCGCTCCTGTGTGTATTTCCCTCTCTTGTGTGTATCCTTTTCTCCTTTGTGTATCCCCTCTCTCCTCTGTGTATCCCCACTTTTTTGTGTTTACGCCCCTCCCTCTGTGTGTATCCTCCTCTCGCCTGTGTGTATTTCTTTCTCCTGTTTGTATCACCTTTTCCTGAGAGTATCCTCCTCTCTTCGGTGTGTACTCAATTTCTAATGTGTTTATCCCTATTTTATGTGTGTATGCCCCCTCCCCTGTGTGTATCCACCTCTCCTGTGTGTATCCTTCTCTCTTCTCTGTGTATTCTCCTCTCTCCTTTGTGTTTCCTCCTTTCTTCTGTGTGTATCCCCATCTTTTCTGTGTGTATCATCCTCTCTCCTGTGTGTATGTTCCCTCTCTCCTGTGTATATCCCCGCTTTCCTGTGTGTATTCTCCTCTCTCCTTTGCGTATCCTCCTCTCTCCTGTGTGTATCCTCTTCTCTCCTGTGTGTATCCCCATCTCTTTTGTGTGTTTCTTCCTCTCTCCTGTGTGTAACTTTTCTCTCTCCTGTGGGTATGCCCCTCTCTCCTTAGTGTAATCTTCTCACCTGTGTGTATACCCCTCTCTACTGTGTGTATTTCCCTCTTCTGTTTGTATCACCCTCTCTATTGTGTGAATTCCCCTCTATTCTGTGCGTAAACTTCTCTGTCCTATGTGTAATGCCCTCTCTCTTGTGTGTATTTTTCTCTCTCCTGTGTGGATCTCCATCTATCCTGTGTGTATCCCCCTCTTCTGTGTGAATCCTCTCTCCTGTGTGTATCCACCACTCCTGTGTGTCTCCTCTTCTCTATTGTGTGTATTTCCCTGTCTTCTGTAAGTATCCAACGCTTCTGTGAGAATCTCCCTCTCTCCTGTGTATATGCCGCTTTTCTGTGCGTATACTCCTCTCTCCTGTGTGTATCCTCCCCTCTCTTGTGTGTATCTTCCTCTCTCCTTTGTGTATCCTCCAATCTCCTGCATGTATCCTACTCTCTTCTATCTGTGTCCTCCTCTCTTTCCTGTGTATCCTCCTCTCTTTTGTATTTATCCTTTTCCCTCTGTGTGTTTTCTCCTCTCTTTTTTGCTCATTCCCCTCCCTCCTGTGTGTATCCTCCTATCTCCTGTGTGTATTCTCCTCTCTCCTGTGTGTATCCCCCTCTCTTCTGTTTGTATCCCCATATCTTGTGTGTATCCCTCTCTCTCCTGTGTTTATTTTTATGTCTTCTGTATGTATCCAACGCTTTTGTGTGTATCCCCCTCTGCTTTTTGTGAATGCCACTCTCCTGTATGTATACTTTTCTCTTTTGTGTGTATCCTCCTCTGTTTTGTGTGTATCCTTCTCTCTACTGTGTTTATCCCTCTGCTCTCCTATGTGTTTTTCTTTTCTCTTCTGTGTGTAACACACTTCTTACCTGTGTGTATGCCCTCTTTCTCCTGTGTGTATCCTCCTTTTTTGTGTCTCTCCCCTCTCTCCTGTTTGTTTTCTCCTCTCTCCTGTGTGTATTCTTTCCTCTCCTGTGTTTACACCACTCTCTCCTGTGTGTATCACCCTTTCCTGTGTGTATAGTTTTCTCTCCTGTGTTTATTCCCCTTTTTTTTGTTTATCACCCTTTTACGTGTGTATGCCCCTCTCTCCTTTGTGTATTCTTTCTCCTGTGTGTATCCCTCTCTTTCCTGTGTGTATACTCCTCTCTCCTGTGTGTACCCTCCTCTCTCCTGTGTGTATCACCCCTCTACTTTGTGGATCTTCCACTCCTGTGTGTATCGTTCTGTCTCCTGTGTGTATCCTTCACTCTTTTGTGTGTATTTCCCTCTCTCTTGTGTATCCTCCCCTCTCCTGTGTGTATCCTCTCTCTCCTGTGTGTATTCTTTTCTCTGCTGTGTGTATTTTTCTTTCTCTTGTGTGTACGCCCCTCTTTTGTGTGTGTCCCCCTCTCCTGTGTGTATCCTTTTCTCTCCTGTGTATATCCCCATTTCTTTTGTGTATCCCCTCCTGTGTTTATGCCCCTCTTTCCTGTTGTTATCTTCCTCTCCTGTGTTTATCCTTCTCTATCTTGTGTGTATCCTTTTCTCTCATCGGTGTGTCCCCCTCTTTTCTGTGTGTATCTCCCTCTTTTTTATGTATCTTTCTGACTTCTGTTTATATCCCCTTTCCCTATATGTACCCTTCTCTCTCCTGTGTGTATCACCCTTCTTCTGTGTGTATCCTCTTCTCTTCTGTGTGTATTTCTCTCTCTCCTGTGTGTTTCTTCCTCTCTTTTCTGTGTATTCTCCACTCTTTTATGTGTATCCTCCTCTCTCCTGTTCGTATTTTTCTCTCTCCTGCGTGTATCCTCCTTTCTCCTGTGTGTATCCTCCTCTCCTGTGTGTATCCTCTCTCTCCTGTGTGTATTCTTTTCTCTGCTGTGTGTATTTTTCTTTCTCCTGTGTGTACGCCCCTCTTTTGTGTGTGTCCCCTCTCCTGTGTGTATCCTTTTTCTCCTGTGTATATCCCCCTTTCTTTTGTGTGTATCCCCCTCTCCTGTGTTTATGCCCCTCTTTCCTGTTGTTATCTTTCTCTCCTGTGTTTATCCTCCTCTATCTTGTGTGTATCATTTTCTCTCATCGGTGTGTCCCCCTCTTTTCTGTGTGTATCCTTCCCTCTTTTGTGTGTATCCTCTTCTCTTCTGTGTGTATCCCCTTTCCTATGTGTACCCTTCTCTCTCCTGTGTGTATCACTTTTCTTCTGTGTGTATCCTCTTCTCTTCTGTGTGTATTTCTCTCTCTCTTGTGTGTTTCTTCCTCTCTTTTCTGTGTATTCTCCACTCTTCTATGTGTATCCTCCTCTCTCCTGTTCGTATTTTTCTCTCTCCTGCGTGTATCCTCCTTTCTCCTGTGTGTCTCCTCCTCTCTCCTGTATGTATCCTTCTCTCTCTGTGTGTATTTCTCTCTCCTGTGTATCCTTTTCTCTCCTGTGTGTGTGTATCCTTTTCTCTCCTGAGGGTATCAATTCTCTCTCCTGTGCGTATCCCTCTTTTCTCCTGTGTGTAACCCCCTTCTCCTGTGTGTATTCCTTCTCTCTCCTGTGTGTATTTCCTTTCTCCTGTGTATCTCCTCTCTCCTGTGTGTATCTCCTCTCCTGTGTGTGTGTATCCTTTTTCTCCTGTGTATCCTCTCTCTCTGTGTGTATTTCTCTCTCTCCTGTGTGTTTCTTCCTCTCTTTTCTGTGTATTCTCCACTCTTTTATGTGTATCCTCCTCTCTCCTGTTCGTATTTTTCTCTCTCCTGCGTGTATCCTCCTTTCTCCTGTGTGTCTCCTCCTCTCTCCTGTATGTATCCTTCTCTCTTTTGTGTGCATTCTCCTCTCTCCTGTGTGTTTCCTTTTCGCTCCTGTGTGTATCCTTTTCTCTCCTGAGGGTATCAATTCTCTCTCCTGTGCGTATCCCTCTTTTCTGCTGTGTGTAACCCCCTTCTCCTGTGTGTATCCCTTCTCTCTCCTGTGTGTATTTCCCTTTCTCCTCCGTGTATCTCCTCTCTCCTGTGTGTATTCTCCTCTATGCTGTGTGTATCCTTTTTTCTCCTGTGTCTACGCCCCTCTCTCCTCTGTGTATCCCCCTCTCCTGTGTGTATGCTTCTCTCTCCTGTGTATATCCTCCTCCTGTTTTTATCCTCCTCTCTCCTGTGTGTATCCTCCTCTCTCCTCTGTTTATTTCCTACTCTCCTGTGTGTATCCTTTTTGTGTGTATCCTCTTCTCTCCTGTGTGTACCCCCTCTAACCTTTTTGTACCCTCCACTGTTCTTGTGTCTCACCACTCTCCGTGTTTATTCCCCCTCTCTCCTGTGTGTATCCCCCTCTCTTTTGTCTGCATCCCCCACTCTACTGCGTGTATTTTCTTCTCTCCTGCGTAAATCCTCCTCTCTGTTGTGTGTATGCCCCATTTCTCTGTGTATCCACCTCCCTTCTGTTTGCATTCCCTTCTTTCCTATGTGCATCTTCCTCACTCCTGTGTGTATAACCTCTTTCCTGTGTGTATCCTCCTCTCTGCTGTGTGTATACTCCACTGTCCTATGTGTATCCGTCTGTCTCCTGTATGCATTCTCCTTTCTCCTATATGAATCCTCATCTCTCCTGTGTGTATCACCCCTCTCCTGTGTGTACCCACTCTCTCCTGTGTGTACCCTCAACTATCCTGTGTGGATCACTACTCCGTGTGTATCCCCCTCTCTCCTGTGTGTATCTCTTCTTTTTTGTGTGTATGCCTCACTTCTGTGTGTATCCTTCTTTCTTCTGTGTGCATTCCCTTCTCTCCTGTGTGAATATTTCTCACTCCTGTGTCTATGCCCTTTCTCCTGTGTGTATCCTCCTCTCTGCTGTGTGTATACTTTTCTCTACTGTGTGTATCCATCTCTCTCATATGTGTATTCTCTATTCTCCTGTGTGAACCTTCATCTCTCCTGTTTGTATCACCACTCTCCTGTTTGTATCCTTCTCTCTCCTGTGTGTATCCTTCTGTCTACCGTGAGTATTCTTCCTCTTTTGTGTGTATCCTCCTGTCTCCTGTGTGTATCCTCTTCTTTCCTGTGTGAATCCTCCTCAGTCCTGTGTGTATCCCCTCTCCTGTGTGTACCTTTCTCTCTCCAGTGTGTATCCTTCTTTCTCCTGGTTGTATCCTCATACCTCCTGTGTATCATTTTTCTCTTTTGTGTGTATCAACCCTCTCTTTGTGTGTATTTTCCTCTCTCCTGTGTGTATCCCCCCTCTCCTGTGTGTATCCCCTCTCCTGTGTATCCTCTCTCTCCTGTGTGTATCCTCCTCTCTGCTGTGTGTATCCTTGTTTCTCCTGTGTATCCTTCTCTCTCCTGTGTATCCCCTCTCCTGTGTGTATGCTCATTTCTCTTGTGTGTATTTTCTTCTCTCCTGTGTGTATCACCCTCTCCTGTGTGTATGCTCATTTCTCTTGTGTGTATTTTTTCTCCGGTGTTTATCCTCCCCTCTCTTGTGTGTATCCTAATCTCTCCTCCATGTATCCCCTACTCTCCTGTGTGTATCCTCTTCTTCTATTTTCGTGTACCCACTGTCTCCTGTGAGTACCCTCCACTCTCCTGTGTGTATCACCTCTCCTGTGTGTATCCTCTTCTCTCCTGTGTATTCTTCCTCTTTTGTGTGTATGCCTCACTTCTGTGTGTATCCTTCTTTCTTCTGTGTGCATTCCCTTCTCTCCTGTGTGAATATTTCTCACTCCTGTGTCTATGCCCTTTCTCCTGTGTGTATCCTCCTCTCTGCTGTGTGTATACTTTTCTCTACTGTGTGTATCCATCTCTCTCATATGTGTATTCTCTATTCTCCTGTGTGAACCTTCATCTCTCCTGTTTGTATCACCACTCTCCTGTTTGTATCCTTCTCTCTCCTGTGTGTATCCTTCTGTCTACCATGAGTATTCTTCCCTCTTTTGTGTGTATCCTCCTGTCTCCTGTGTGTATCCTCTTCTTTCCTGTGTGAATTCTCCTCAGTCCTGTGTGTATCCCCTCTCCTGTGTGTACCTTTCTCTCTCCAGTGTGTATTCTTCTTTCTCCTGGTTGTATCCTCATACCTCCTGTGTGTATCATTTTTCTGTTTTGTGTGTATCAACCCTCTCTTTGTGTGTATTTTCCCTCTCTCCTGTGTGTATCCCCCCTCTCTCCAGTTTGTGTCACCCTCTCTCCTGTGTATCCCCTCTCCTTTATGTAACCCCCTCCATTTTGTGTGTATACTTTTCTCTCCTGTGTGTATTTTCCTCTCTCCTCTGTGTATCCTCTCTCTCCTGTGTGTATCCTCCTCTCTGCTGTGTGTATCCTTGTTTCTCCTGTGTGTACACTTCTCTCTCCTGTGTGTTTCCCCCTGTTCTGTGTTTATCTACCTTTTTCTTGTGTTTATTGTTCTTACTCCTGTGTGTATCACCCTCTCCTGTGTGTATGCTCATTTCTCTTGTGTGTATTTTTTCTCCGGTGTTTATCCTCCCCTCTCTTGTGTGTATCCTAATCTCTCCTCCATGTATCCCCTACTCTCCTGTGTGTATCCCCTCTCCTTTGTATCTTCTTCTATTTTTCGTGTACCCACTGTCTCCTGTGAGTACCCTCCACTCTCCTGTATATATCACCAATTTCCTGTGTTATTTTTTGACTCTCCCAACGAACGACCATATGAAATGGATTAGTGATTATTCCTCAAATGTGCAATATGCGAAGTGGTTCTATGTATTACAAAGCGTTACACAGAATTAGAGTTCATATGAAATAGACTCCTGATTACCGACCAGGTGTGTATCATTCAGGAAGGCACTTAATTCATGGCTATCTTAAACAGTGTCCTGATTACTCCATAGAAGTTCATTATTCACTGAATATTTGAATGAGAGGCCATACAAAATAGACACCTGACTACTGCTCCATTTTGAATTATTCACTAAGGTTCTAAATGAGTGATGGTATGAATAAGAATCCTGAGAATTCCCCAGGTGTGTATTATTCAGGGAGGCACAGAATAAGTGGCCATATAAAAATGCTCGACACTTACCCTGGTGTGGATTATTCACTGAGGATCTAAATGAGTGGCTACATGAAGTAGACTCTTAACTCTTCCCCAGGTGTGTATTATTGAATGAGACTCTGACTCAGTAAGCATAAATAAGAGACTCAGGTGTATTGCCCAGGTGTTCATTACTTACAGAGACTCTGAATACGTAGGCATTTGAAGTAGACCCTTGACTGTTTCTGATGGGAGTATTATTCACAGAGGCCCAGAAGAAATGGACATGTGAATGAGACTCCTGACTTACCAGATATACATGTTATTCACTAAAACACTGAAAGAGTGGCCTTATGAAATAGAACGCATTTTACTCCGCAGGTGTGCATTATTTTTTGACTCTCCAAACGAACCACCATATGAAATAGACTAGTGATTATTCCCCACATGTGCAATATTCGAAGGGGTTCTATATGAGTGTCCACATCAAATAGTCTCCTGACTCTCACACATGTGTGTGTCATTCAATGTGCTGCTTTATTTGTGGCTACCGTCAACAGGGTCCTCACTCCTCCACAGATGTATATTATTCACTGAAGCTCCAAATGAGAGGCCGTATTAAATAGACTCCTTATTAATACCCCATGTGGATTATTTGGTAATGCTGTGATTGAGTGGCCATATGACCTGGACTCTGACTATTCCCAAGGTGTGTATTCTTCAGTCAGTTTCTGAACAAGTGACCACATAAAATAGACTCCTGACTCTGTCCTCTTGACTATTTCTCAGCTCTGCATTTTCCACTGAGTCACAGGGTGAAAGGTCATATCAAATAGTCTACAGATAATTCTCCAGGTGTGCATTATTCAGTGAGTCTCTATTTTTATTAATTTTTAAATTTTTATTCCATTACAGGTTTTGTGGTACATGTGCAGAACGTGCAAGATAGATGCATAGGTACACACATGGCAGTGTGTTTTGCTGCCTTCCTCCCCTTCACCCACACTTGGCATTCATCTCCATGCTATCCCTCCCCAGCCCCCCACTGTCCCTCCCCCATTTCCCCCAATAGACCCCAGTGTGTAGTAGACCCCCTCCCTGTGTCCATGTGTTCTCATTTTTCTCACCCGCTTATGAGTGAGAATATGCGGTATTTCTCTTTCTGTTCTTGTGTCAGTTTGCTGAGAATGATGTTCTCCAGATTCATCCATGTCCTTACAAAGGACACAAACTCATCATTTTTGATTGCTGCATAATATTCCATGGTGTATATGTGCCACATTTTCCCAGTCCAGTCTATCATCGATGGGCATTTGGGTTGGTTCCACCTCTTTGCAATTGTAAACATTGCTGCAATGAACATTCGTGTGCATGTGTCCTTATAGTAGTACGATTTATAGTCCTTTGGATATATACCCAGTAATGGGATTGCTTGGTCAAATGGAATTTCAATTTCTAGGACTTTGAGGAATCGCTACACTGTCTTCCACAATGGTTGAACTAATGTACACTCCCACCAACAGTGTAAGAGTGTTCCTATTTCTCCACATCTTCTCCAGCATCTGCTGTCTCCAGATTTTTTAATGATCACCATTCTAACTGGCGTGATATGGTATCTCAATGTGGTTTTGATTTGCATCTCTCTAATGACCAGTGATGATGAGCATTTTTTCATGTGTTTGTTGGCCTCATGTATGTCTTCTTTTATAAAGTGTCTGTTCATACCCTTTGCCCATTTTTGAATGGGCTTGTTTGTTTATTTCCTGTAAATCTGTTTGAGTTCTTTGTAAATTCTGGATATCAGCCCTTTGTCAGATGCATAAACTGCAAAGAGTTTTTCCCATTATGATGGTTGCCGATTCACTCTAGTGACTGTTTCTTTTGCCATGCAGAAGAAGTGGAGTTTGATTAGGTCCCATTTGTCTATTGTGGCTTTTGTTGCCAGTGCTTTTGATGTTTTGGTCATGAATTTCTTGCCTACTCCTATGTCCTGAATGGTTTTGCCTAGATTTTCTTCTAGGGTTTTTATGGTGTCAGGTCTTATGTTTAAGTCTTTAATCCATCTGGAGTTAATTTTAGTGTAAGGTGTCAGGAAGGGGTCCAGTTTCTGATTTCAGCACAAGGCTAGCCAGCTTTCCCAACACCATTTATTAAACAGGGAATCCTTTCCCCATTGCTTGTTTTTGTCTGGTTTATCAAAGATAATATGGTTGTAGATATGTTGTGTTGCCTCCAATGCTTCTGTTTTGTTCCATTGGTCTATATCTCTGTTTTGGTACCAGTACCATGCTGTTTTGATTACTGTAGCATTGTAGTATAATTTGAAGTCTGGTAGTGTGATTCCTCCCGCTGTGTTCTTTTTGCTTAGAATTGACTTGGCTATGCGGGCTCTGTTTTGGTTCCATATGAAGTTCATGGTGGTTTTTTCCAGTTCTGTGAAGAAATTCAATGGAAGTTTGATGGGGATAGCATTGATTGTGTTAATTACTTTGGCCAGTATAGCCATTTTTATGATATTGATTCTTCCTAACCACAAACATGGAATGTTTCTCCATCTGTTTGTGTCCTCTCTTATTTCGTTGTGCAGTGGTTTGTAGTTTTCCTTAAAGAGGTCCCTTACGTTCCTTGTGAGTTGTATTCCTAGGTATTTTATTTTCTTTGTAGCAATTGTGAATGGCAGTTCGTTCTTGATTTGGTTCTCTTTAAGTCTGTTTTTGGTGTATAGGAATCCTTGTAATTTCTGCACATTGATTTTATATTCTGAGACTTTGCTGAAGTTGCTTATCAGTTTCAGGAGCTTTTTGGCTGAGATGATCAGGTCTTCTAAGTATACTGTCATGTCGTCTGCAAATAGAGACAATTTGGCTTCCACATTTTCTATTTGAATACCCTTTATTTCTTTTTCTTGCCTGATTGCTCTGGCTAGAACTTCCAGTACTATGTTGAATAGGAGTGGTGAGAGAGGGCATCCTTGTCTCATGCCGGATTTCAAAGGGAATGCTTCCAGTATTTGCCTGTTAAGTATGATATTGGCTGTTGGTTTGTCGTAAATAGCTTTTATTACTTTGAGATATGTTCCATCAATACCAAGTTTATTGAGGGTTTTTAGCATGAAGTGCTGTTGAATTTTGTCAAATGCCTTCTCTGCATCAATTGAGATGATCATGTGGTTTTTGTTTTTGCTTCTGTTTGTGTGGTGAATTACATTTATAGACTTGCGTATGTTGAACCAGCCTTGCATCCGTGGGATGAATCCTACTTGATCATTATGGATAAGTTTTTTAATGTGTTGTTGCAATCGGTTTGCCAGTATTTTATTGAAGATTTTTGCATCTATGTTCATCAGGGATATTGGCCTGAAGTTTTCTTTTCTTGTTGAGTCTCTGCCAGGTTCTGGTATCAGGATGATTTTGGTCTCATAAAATTATTTGGGAAAGGTTCCCTCTTTTTGGATTATTTGGAATAGTTTCAGAAGGGATTGTACCAGATTCTCTTTGTGTGTCTGGTAGAATTCGTCTGTGAACCCATCTGGACGTGTTCTTTTTGTGTGGTAGGCTCTTAATTGCTGCCTCAACTTCAGACCTTGTTATTGGTCTATTCATAGTTTCGGCTTCCTCCTGGTTTAGGCTTGGGAGGACACAGGTGTCCAGGAATTCATCCATTTCTTCCTGGTTTACTAGTTTATGTGCATAGAGTTGTTTGTAGTATTCTCTGATGATGGTTTGAATTTCTGTGGAATCTGTGGTGATTTCCCTTTATCGTTTTTTATTGCATCTATTTGGTTGTTCTCTCTTTTCTTTTTTATCAGTCTGGCTAGTGGTCTGTCTGTTTTGTTGATCTTTTCAAAAAACTAGCTCTTGGATTTTTTGATTTTTTGAAGAATTTTTCTTGTCTCTACCTCCTTCAGTTCTGATCTGATCTTAGTTATTTCTTGTCTTTGGCTAGGTTTTGAGCTTTTTGATCTTGCTCCTCTAGCTCTTTCAATTTTGATGATAGGGTGTCAATTTTGGATCTCTCCACTCTTCTCATGTGGGCACTTATTGCTATATATTTTCTTTTACATACTGCTTTAAATGTGTTTCAGAGATTCTGGTAGGTTGTGTCTTTGTTCTCATTGGTTTTGAAGAGCTTCTTTATTTCTGCCTTCATTTCATTGTTTATCAATCAACATTCAAGAGCCAGTTGTTCAGTTTCCATGAAGCTGTGCAGTTCTGAGTTAGTTTCTGCATTCTGAGTTTCAACTTGATTGCACTATGATCTGAGAGACTGTTTATTATGATTTCAGTTGTTTTGCATTTGCTGAGGAATGCTTTACTTCCAATTATGTGGTCAATTTTGGAGTAGGTGTGATGTAATGCTGAGAAGAATGTATATTCTGTAAATTTGGGGTGGAGGGTTCTGTAAATGTCTATCAGGTTTGCTTGTTCCAGGTCTGAGTTCAAGTCCTGGATATCCTTGTTAATTTTCTGTCTGGTTGAACTGTCTGATATTGAGATTGGACTGTTAAAATCTCCCACTATTTTTGTGTGGGAGTCTATGTCTCTTTGTAAGTCATTAAGAACTTGCCTTATATATCTGGGTGCTCCTGCATTGGGTCCATATATATTTAGAATAGTTAGCCCTTCTTGTTGTATCAATCTTTAACCATTATGTAATGACCTTCTTTGTTCCTTTTGATCTTTTTTTTTAACGTCTATTTTATCAGAGATGAGAATTTCAATTCCTGATTGTTTCTGCTCTCCATTTGCTTGGTAAATCTTCCTCCATCCCTTGATTTTGAGCCTTTGTGTATCCTTGCGTGTGAGGTGGGTTTTGTGGATACAGCACACTGATGGGTTTTGGTTTTTTATCCAATTTGCCAGTCTGTGTCTTTTGATTGGTGCATTTAGCCCATTTACATTTAGTGTTAGTATTGTTATGTGTGAATTTGATACTGCCATTTTGATGCTAGCTGGCTGTTTTGCCCATTGATTCATGTAGATTCTTCATTTTGTTGATGCTCTTTAGCATTTGGTATGCTTTTAGGATGGCTGGTACTGGTTGTTTCTTTCCATGTTTTATGCCTCTTTCAGGAGCTCTTGTAAAGCAGGCCTAGTGGTGACAAAATTTCTGAGTACTTGCTTTTTCATGAAGAATTTCATTTTCCCTTCACTTATGAAGCTCAGTTTGGCTGGATATGAAATTCTGGGTTGAAATTTCTTTTCTTTAAGGATGTTGAATATTGGCCCTCACTCTCTTCTGCCTTGCAGAGTCTCTGCTGAGAGATCTGCGGTGAGTCTGATGGGCTTCCCTTTGTGGGTGACCCGACGTTTCTCTCTGGCTGCCCTTAGTATTTTCTTCTTCATTTCAACCCTGTTGAATCTGAAGATTATGTGCCTTGGGGTTGCTTTTCTTGTGGAGTATCTCTGCGGTTTTCTCTGTATTTCCTGGAGTTGAGTATTGACCTGTCTTGCTAGGTTGGGGAAATTTTCCTGCATAATATCCTGAAGAGTGTTTTCCATCTTGAATTCATTCTCTTCGTCACATTCTGGTACACCTATCAAACGTAGGTTGGGTCTCTTCACATAGTCCCACATTTCTTGGAGATTTTGTTCATTCCTTTTTTTGCTTTTTTTTTTAAATCTTGGTTTCTCGTTTTATTTCATTGAGTTGATCTTTGACTTCTTTTATTATTATTATTATTTTTATTTTTTTAAAAAATTTTTATTGCATTATAGGTTTTGGGGTACATGTGCAGAACATGCAAGATAGTTGCATAGGTACACACATGGCAGTGTGTTTTGCTGCCTTCCTCCCCTTCACCCACACTTGGTATTCATCCCCAGGCTTTCCCTCCAGCCCCCCCCTGCTATTCCTCCCCCATTTCCCCCAACAGTCCCCAGTGTATAGTAGACCGCCTCTCTGTGTCCATGTGTTCTTATTGACTTCTGATATTCTTTCTTCTGCTTGGTCAATTCGGCTTTTGAAACTTGTGCATGCTTCACGAAGTTCTCCTGTTGTGTTTTTCAGCTCCTTCAATTCATTAATATTCCTCTCTAAGTTGCCCATTCTTGTTATCATTTCCTCGAATCTTTTTTTTCAAATCTTTTTTCAAGGTTCTTAGTTTATTTGCACTTATTTAGAACCTGTTCTTTTAGCTCACTGAAGTTTCTCATTATCCACTTTCTGAAGTCTGATTCCGTCATTTGGTCAGACTCATTCTCCATCCAGCTTTGTTCCCTTGCTGATGAGGAGTTTTGTTCCTTTGTAGAAGGTGTAGTGTTTTAATTTTCGGTGTTTTCCTCCTTTTTGCGCTGGTTTCTTCCCATCTTTATGGATTTATCCACCTGTCGTCTTAGTAGTTGCTGATTTTTCAATTTGGTCTCTGTGTGGAGCCCAGATTGTTGATGATGAGGTATTTCTGTTACTTAGTTTTCCTTCTAATGGTCTAGCCCCTCTGCTGTACGAGTACTGAGGTCCACTCCAGGCCTTGCTTGTCTGGGGTACACCTGTAGTAGCTGCGGAACCATGAGGGATGCTACCAGTTTCTTCTTCTTCTATCTTTGATCCAGAATGATGCCCGCCAAATGTCAGTATGATTAGTCCTTTTTTGGGGGTGACTCTGAATATACAGGGGTCAGGGAGCTGCCTGAGAAGACGGTCTGTGCTTTATAAAAGCTCCAGTGCTGTGCTGTGAGCTTTGTTGTTCATTCAGGGATGTTGGGAGGATGTGTTTATGTCTGCTGCAAAAGAACTCTTAAAACCCCCTTTTTCCCCCCCTTAGATGCTCTGTCTCAGGGATTTGGGGCTTTCTTTATGAATATCTGTTGTACTGTCCTGCCCAGCTAGTAGGCAGTCTATTCACTCTTTGCCTGCCCCGGCTCTGTCCTGCTAACATTGGTCCACCCTCTTGGTGCGGGGCTCCGTTCTGCTGTGGCATGCTCCGCCCTGCTGGCAGAGTCTCTCTGTTATGGTAGGTTGCCTTGGCAACAGCAGGCTATGTCAGCCCTGGGCGGTACTTCAGTAGGGGCGGATTGCATCTGTAGTGGCAGATGCCTCTTCCCACTGGTCTGCACAATCCTAGATGCTGGCAGCAAAACTCTCAGCCCTGAGCACCTCCAATCACCGCCCTGCTTGTCCCTGTGAGGGTAGGACCCGCCGAGCCTGATCACCCAGCTCTTTGCCTCAGAGTCCATCCTCTCTCTCTCTCTTCCTCTCCCCAAGCTGAAAAGTTGACTCTCTTACTGGCGCCCCAGTAGCCTGCCAATAGGGCACTGGGATCCATGCATTCTCCCTTGCCACTGCCCACTGCACCAGCTCAGATCACGTTTCCCAGAAATCTTCTGGTCTGTCTCATTGTCCAAGTCCCATTCAATCAGATGGACATGCCAATCTGCCCTTCCAAATCTCAGATTGCTGATTTAAGAGGGCACCCGGACCAGTGAGTTCCGTGCCGGGTCTCACGGCGTTACAGCCCCAGCTGAACCAGCCGCACAACCCGGCTGCACTTGGGTCCCGTGTCTCTCCCACACCTGGGACTTTCAACGCTCTGTGGGCAAAAAAGGTCCATCCGAGAATGCAGTTAGGACTCAAAATCTGCCCCTTAACTGAGAGCTGCAATCCTGCGTCGCCTCTATGACGCCATCTTGGAACCCTCCACTATTCAGTGAGTCTCTTAATAAGTACCTATATATAATAGAATCCTGAGTATTTTCCAGATATATATGATTCTTCACTGAGGAACTGAATAAGTGGCCATGTCAAGTACACTCCTGACATTTCCATACATCTGTATTATTCTGTGAGGCTCTGAATGAGTGGCCATAAAATAGAGACTCCTATATACTACTCAGGTGTGGGTTTTTACTTTCGGCTGTAAATGAGTGGCTATACAAAATAGAATCCTGACTTTCCCAAGGTGTCTGTTATTCAGTTAGGCTCTGAGTATGTGGCTATATGAAATAGAGTTCTGATTACAATACAGGTGTTCTTTATTCAATGAACATCTGAAGAAATGCCACATGTAATAGCGTCCAGAGTATTCCTCAGGTATTTATTATTCACTGAGGCTCTGAAACTTTGGCCATATGAAATGGTTTCCTGACTAGTCTAAAGGCATGTATTATTGACATTGACTCTAAATATTTGGGAATATATAATAGACTAGTGACTATTTTAAAGTTGTGTATTACAGACTCAGGCTTTCATTTTGTGGCCATATAAAATAGACTAGTGTCTATTCCAAACGTGTGCATTATTCCCTTAGGCTGTAAATGAGAGGCTATGTAAAGTACACTCCTAACACTTCCCCAGGTGTGTGTCACTCAGTGAGGCTCTTTTTGTATGACCATATGAAACAGGAGGCTGCCTGTCTCAAATAATTTTATTATTCAGTGAATCTCTGAATGAATGGCTATATGAAATAGACTGCTGAGTACTTTACATTTATGCATTATTCATTGAGGTTACGAGTCAGTGGCTATACTAAAATGGAATCCTGACTAATCCACACGTGCATATTATCCACTGAGGCTATGACTATGTGTCCAAATGAAATAGACTCCTGGCTACTCCAGAGGTCTGCATTATTTACCGAGGCTCTGAATGAATGTCCATCGAAAATAGACTCCAAATTATTCTCCAGGTGTGTATTATTCAGTGAGCCTCAGAAGATGTGGCCATACTAATTAGATTTCTTATTATATCAAGGGTCTATCTTATGCACTGAGGCTCTGAATCTGTGTCTATATGAAAGAGTCTCCTGACTACACCAAATTTTTCAATGACACATTGAATGAGAGGCCACTGAAAAAGTATCCTGACTATTCCACAGGTGTGCATTATTTAGTGAGACTCTGAATAAGGAGATACAAGTAAATCCTGACTATTTATCCAGTTGTGTACATTTAGTGAGGCTCTCAACGGGTAGCCATAGGAAAGAGATTTCTGACTATTCCACAGGTGTGAATTATTCAGTGATTCTCTGAATGCGTGGCCATAAAATACAGACTCCAGACTATATGACAACTGTGTAATATTCAGTGAGGCTGTGAAAGAGGGGCCATATAAAACAGAATTCTAATGACTACGCATGTGCATTATTCACTGTTTGTCTGAATGAATGGCTATATGAAATAGACTGCTGAGTACTTTACATTTATGCATTATTCATTGAGGTTACGAGTCAGTGGCCATATAAAATGGAATCCTGACTAATCCACACGTGCATATTATCCACTGAGGCTATGACTATGTGTCCAAATGAAATAGACTCCTGGCTACTCCACAGGTCTGCATTATTTACTGAGGCTCTGAATGAATGTCCATCGAAAATAGACTCCAAATTATTCTCCAGGTGTGTATTATTCAGTGAGCCTCAGAAGATGTGGCCATACTAATTAGATTTCTTATTATATCAAGGGTCTATCTTATGCACTGAGGCTCTGAATCTGTGTCTATATGAAAGAGTCTCCTGACTACACCAAATTTTTCAATGACACATTGAATGAGAGGCCACTGAAAAAGTATCCTGACTATTCCACAGGTGTGCATTATTTAGTGAGACTCTGAATAAGGAGATACAAGTAAATCCTGACTATTTATCCAGTTGTGTACATTTAGTGAGGCTCTCAACGGGTAGCCATAGGAAAGAGATTTCTGACTATTCCGCAGGTGTGAATTATTCAGTGATTCTCTGAATGCGTGGCCATAAAATACAGACTCCAGACTATATGACAACTGTGTAATATTCAGTGAGGCTGTGAAAGAGGGGCCATATAAAACAGAATTCTAATGACTACGCATGTGCATTATTCACTGTTTGTCTGAATGAGTAGCCATATCATATAGACACCTCATTATTCTCCATGTGTGCATTATTCCAAACGTTCAGTATGAGTGTCCAAACCAAATAGACTGCTGAAACTCCCCAAGGTGTGTATTACTCAGCGTTACACAGAATTAGAGTTCATATGAAATAGACTCCTGACTACCACCCAGGTGTGTGTCATTCGGAAAGGCACTTAATTCATGGCTGTCTTAAACAGTGTTCTGATTACTCCATAGAAGTTCATTATTTACTGAAACCCTGAATGGGAGGCCATACAAAATAGACACCTGACTTTCTCCATTGTGAATTATTCAATAAGGTTCTAAATGAGTAGTAGTATTAAATAGAATTCTGAGAATTCCCCAGGTGTGTATCATTCAGGGAGGCACAGAATGAGTGGCCATATAAAAAATGCTCGACTATTACCCTGGTGTGGATTATTCACTGAGGATTGAAATGAGTGGCTACATGAAGTAGACTCTTAACTCTTTCCCAGGTGTGTATTATTGAATGAGACTCTGACTAAGTGGGCATAAAAAAGAGACTCAGGTGTATTGCCAAGGTGTTCAAAACTTACAGAGACTCTGAATGTGTAGGCATTTGAAGTAGACCCTTGACTGTTTCTGAGGGGAGTATTATTCACAGAGGCCCAGAATGAGTGGCCATGTGAAAGAGATTCCTGACTTATTAGATATACATATTATTCACTAAAGCACTTAAAGAGTGGCCTTATGAAACAGACCACATTTTACTCCAAAGGTGCGCCTTATTCCTTCACTCTCCAAACGAACCCCAAAATGAAATAGACTAGTGATTATTATCCACATGTGCAATATTCGAAGAGGTTCTGTATAAGTGTCCATATCAAATAGTCTCCTGACTCTCACACATGTCTGTATCATTCACGGAGCTGCTTTATTTGGAGCTACTGTCAATAGGGTCCTCCCTCCTTCACAGCTGTTTATTATGCACTGAAACTCTGAATGATAGTCCATATGAAATAGACTCATTACTATTCCCCCATTGTGCTTTGTTTGGTAATGCTGTGATTGAGTGGCCATATGACCTGAACTCTGACTATTCCCAAGGTGTGTATTCTTCAGTCAGATTCTGAACGAGTGACCACATAAAATAGACTCCTGACTCCATCCTCTTGACTGTTTCTCAGCTCTGCATTTTCCACTGAGTCGCTGGGTTAACGGTCATTTCAAATAGTCTCCAGACAATTCTACAGGTGTGCGTTATTCAGTGAGTCTCTTAATAATTGGCTATATATAATAGAATCCTGAGTATTTTTCAAATATATATGATTCTCCATTGAGGAACTGAATAAGTGGCCATGTCAAGTACACTCCTGACATTTTCATACATCTGTATTATTCTGTGAGGCTCTGAATGAGTGGCCATAAAATAGAGACTCCTATATACTAATCAGGCATGAGTTTTACATTCGGTTGTAAATGAGTGGCTAAACAAAGAAGATTCCAGACTTTCCCAAGGTGTCTGTTATTCAGTTAGTCTCTGAGTATGTGGCTAAAAGAATTAGAATTCTGACTACAATACAGGTGTTCTTTACTCAATGAACCTCTGAAGAAATGCCACATGTAATAGCGTCCAGATTATTCCTCAGGTATTTATTATTCACTGAGGCTCTGAGACTTTGGCAATTTGAAATTGATTTCTGACTAGTCTACAGGCATGTATCATTGACTCTGACTCTAAATATTTGGGCATATGTAATAGACTAGTGACTATTCCAAAGTTGTGTATTACTGACACAGGCTTTGATTTTGTGGCCATATAAAATAGACTAGTGTCTATTCCACCCATGTGCATTATTCCCTTAGGCTGTAAATGAGAGGCTATGTAACGTACACTCCTATCAATTCCTCAGGTGTGTGTCACTCAGTGAGGCTCTTTTGTATGACCATATGATACAAGAGGCGGTCTATCTCAAATAATTTTATTATTGAGTGAATCTCTGTATGAGTGGCTATATGAAATAGACTGCTGAGTACTTTACATTTGTGCATTATTCATTGAGGTTAAGAGTCAGTGGCTTTATTAAAATGTAATCCTGACTAATTCACAGGTGCATATTATCCACTGAGGCTATGAATATGTGTCCAAATGAAATAGACTTCTGGCTACTCTACAGTTCTGCATTATTTACCGAGGCTTTGAACGAATGTCCATTGAAAATAGACTCCAAATTATTCTCCAGGTGTTTATTATTCCGTGAGTCTCAGAAGATGTAGCCGTACTAATTAGATTTCTTATTATTTTCTTTTCTTTTTTTAATTTTTATTGCATTATAAATTTTGGGGTACATGTGCTGAACGTGCAAGATAGTTGCATAGGTACACACAGGGCAGTGTGTTTTGCTGCCTTTCTTTCCTTCAGCCACACTTGGCATTCATCCCCAGGCTATCCCTCCCCAACCCCCATGGCTGTCCCTCTCCCATTCCCCACAATAGACCCCAGTGTGTAGTAGACCCACTCCTGTGTCCATGTGTTCTCATTTTTCTCACCCATCTATGAGTGAGAACATGCAATATTTCTTTTCCTGTTCTTGTGACAGTTTGCTGAGAATGATGTTCTCCAGATTCATCCATGTCCTTACAAAGGACACAAACTCATCATTTTCGATTGCTGCATAATATTCCATGGTGTATATGTGCCACATTTTCCCAGTCCAGTCTATCATCGTTGGGCATTTGGGTTGGTTCCTGTTCTTTGCTATTGTAAACAGTGCTGCAATGAACATTCGTGTGCATGTGTCCTTATAGTAGAAAAATTTATACTCCTTTGGATGTATACCCAGTAATGGGATTGCTGGGTCAAATGGGATTTCTATTTCTAGGACCTTGAGGAATCGCCACACTGTCTTCCACAATGGCTGAACCAATCTACACTCCCACCAACAGTGTAAGAGTGTTCCTATTTATCCGCATCCTCTACAGCATCTGAAGTTTTTAGATTTTTCAATGATCGCCATTCTAACTGGCGTGAGATGGTATCTCAATGTGGTTTTGATTTGCATCTCTCTAATGACCAGTGATGATGAGCATTTTTTCATGTATATATTGGCCTCATGTATGTCTTCTTCTGTAAAGTGTCTATTCATAATCTTTGCCCATTTTTGAATGTGCTTGTTTGTTTTTTTCTGTAAATCTGTTTGAGTTCTTTGTAAATTCTGGATATCAGCCCATTGTAAGATGCGTAAACTGCAAAGATTTTTTCCCATTCTGATGGTTGCTGATTCACTCTAGTGACTGTTTCTTTTGCCGTGCAGAAGCTGTGGAGTTTGATTAGGTCCCATTTGTCTATTTTGGCTTTTGTTGCCAATGCTGTTGGTGTTTTGGTCATGAAGTCCTTGCCTACTCCTATGTCCTGAATGGTTTTGCCTAGATTTCTTATTATACCAAGGGTCTCTCTTATACACTGAGGCTCTGAATATGTGTCTCCATGAAAGAGTCTCCTGACTACACCACATATTTCAATGACACATTGAATGAGAGGCCACATGAAGAAGACTCCTGACTATTCCACAGGTGTGCATTATTTAGTGAGACTCTTAATGAGGAGATACAAGTAAATCCTGACTATTTATTTATGTGTGTACATTTAGTGAGGCTCTCAATGGGTAGCCATAGGAAAGAGACTTCTATTAAGCAGGTGTGAATTATTTAGTGATTCTTTGAATGAGTGGCCATATGAAATAGACTCCTGACTATTCCACAGGTGTGTATTATTCACTGAAACTTTGAATGAGAGGCCATATGAAACAGAATTCTAATGACTCCACATGTGCGTTATTCACTCTTTGTCTGAATGAGTAGCTGTATGGCATAGACACCTCATTATTCTCCATGTGTGCATTATTTCAACAGGTTCGGTATGAGTGTCCATACCAAGTAGACTCCTGAATCTCCCCCAGGTGTGTATTAGTCAGCGTTACACAGAATTAGAGTTCATATGAAATAGACTCCTGTCTGCCACCCAGGTGTGTATAATTCAGGAAGGCACTTAATTCTTGGCTATCTTTAACAGTGTCCTGATTACTCCATAGAAGATCATTATTCACTGAAACTTTGAATGAGAGGCCATACAAAATAGACACCTGACTATTGCTCCATTGTGAATTATTCAATAAGGTTCTAAATGAGTGGTAGTATGAAATAGAATCCTGAGAATTCCCCAGGTGTGTATCATTCAGGGAGGCACAGAATGAGTGGCCATATAAAAAATGCTCAACTATTACCCTGGTGTGGATTATTCACTGAGGATCGAAATGAGTGGCTACATGAAGTAGACTCTTAACTCTTCCCCAGGTGTGTATTATTGAATGAGACTCTGACTAAGTGGGCATAAAAAGAGACTCAGGTGTATTGCCCAGGTGTTCATTACTTACAGAGACTCTGAATGTGTAGGCATTTGAAGTAGACCCTTGACTGTTTCTGAGGGAGTATTATTCACAGAGGCCCAGAACGAGTGGCCATGTGAAAGAGATTCCTGACTTATCAGATATACATATTATTCACTAAAACACTGAAAGAGTGGCCTTATAAAATAGACTCCTGACTATTCCACAGGTGTGCGTTATTTTTGACTCTCCAAACGAACCACCATATGAAATAGACTAGTGATTATTCCCCACATGTGCAATATTTGAAGAGGTTCTGTATGAGTGTCCATATCAAATAGTCTCCTGACTCTCACACATGTGTGTATCATTCACGGAGCTGCTTTATTTGGGGCTACCTTCAATAGGGTCCTCACTCCTCCACAGCTGTTTATTATGCACTGAAGCTCTGAATGAGAGGCCATATGAAATAGACTCCTTACTATTGCCCCATTGTGCATTATTTGGTAATGCTGTGATTGAGTGGCCATATGACCTGGACTCTGACTATTCCCAAGGTGTGTATTCTTCAGTCAGTTTCTGAACGAGTGACCACATAAAATAGACTCCTGACTCTGTCCTCTTGACTATTTCTCAGCTCTGCATTTTCCACTGAGTCGCTGGGTGAACGGTCATATCAAATAGTCTCCAGACAATTCTCCAGGTTTGTATTATTCAGTGAATCTCTGAATGAGTGGCTATATGAAATAGACTGCTGAGTACTTTACATTTGTGCATTATTCACTGAAACTCTGAATGAGAGGCTATGTAAAGTACACTCCTAACACTTCCCCAGGTGTGTATTATTCACTGAGGCTCTGAATGAGTGGCCATAAAATAGAGACTCCTATATACTACTCAGGCGTGAGTTTTACATTCGGCTGTAAATGAGTGGCTATACGAAATAGAATCCTGACTTTCCCAAGGTGTCTGTTATTCAGTTAGGCTCTGAGTATGTGGCTATATGAAATAGAATTCTGACTACAATACAGGTGTTCTTTACTCAATGAACCTCTGAAGAAATGCCACATGTAATAGCGTCCAGAGTATTTCTCAGGTATTTATTATTCACTGAGGCTCTGAAACTTTGGCCATATGAAATTGTTTTCTGACTAGTCTACAGGCGTGTATTATTGACTCTGACTCTAAATATTTGGGCATATGGAATAGACTAGTGACTATTCCAAAGTTGTGTATTACTGACTCAGGCTTTGATTTTGTGGCCATATAAAATAGACTAGTGTCTATTCCACACGTGTGCATTATTCCCTTAGGCTGTAAATGAGAGGCTATGTAAAGTACACTCCTAACACTTCCCCAGGTGTGTATTATTGAATGAGACTCTGACTAAGTGGGCATAAAAAAGAGACTCAGGTGTATTGCCCAGGTGTTCATTACTTACAGAGACTCTGAATGTGTAGGCATTTGAAGTAGACCCTTGACTGTTTCTGAGGGAGTATTATTCACAGAGGCCCAGAACGAGTGGCCATGTGAAAGAGATTCCTGACTTATCAGATATACATATTATTCACTAAAACACTGAAAGGGTGGCCTTATGAAATAGACTCCTGACTATTCCACAGGTGTGCGTTATTTTTGACTCTCCAAACGAACCACCATATGAAATAGACTAGTGATTATTCCCCACATGTGCAATATTTGAAGAGGTTCTGTATGAGTGTCCATATCAAATAGTCTCCTGACTCTCACACATGTGTGTATCATTCACGGAGCTGCTTTATTTGGGGCTACCTTCAATAGGGTCCTCACTCCTCCACAGCTGTTTATTATGCACTGAAGCTCTGAATGAGAGGCCATATGAAATAGACTCCTTACTATTGCCCCATTGTGCATTATTTGGTAATGCTGTGATTGAGTGGCCATATGACCTGGACTCTGACTATTCCCAAGGTGTGTATTCTTCAGTCAGTTTCTGAACGAGTGACCACATAAAATAGACTCCTGACTCTGTCCTCTTGACTATTTCTCAGCTCTGCATTTTCCACTGAGTCGCTGGGTGAACGGTCATATCAAATAGTCTCCAGACAATTCTCCAGGTGTGCATTATTCAGTGAGTCTCTTAATAAGTGGCTATATATAATAGAATCCTGAGTATTTTCCAGATATATATGATTCTTCACTGAGGAACTGAATAAGTGGCCATGTCAAGTACACTCCTGACATTTTCATACGTCTGTATTATTCTGTGAGGCTCTGAATGAGTGGCCATAAAAATAGACTCCAAATTATTCTCCAGGTGTGCATTATTCACTGAAACTCTGAATGAGAGGCCATATGAAATAGACTGCTGAGTACTTTACATTTGTGCATTATTCACTGAGGCTCTGAATGAGTGGCTATACGAAATAGAATCCTGACTTTCCCAAGGTGTCTGTTATTCAGTTAGGCTCTGAGTATGTGGCTATATGAAATAGAATTCTGACTACAATACAGGTGTTCTTTACTCAATGAACCTCTGAAGAAATGCCACATGTAATAGCGTCCAGAGTATTTCTCAGGTATTTATTATTCACTGAGGCTCTGAAACTTTGGCCATATGAAATTGTTTCTGACTAGTCTACAGGCGTGTATTATTGACTCTGACTCTAAATATTTGGGCATATGGAATAGACTAGTGACTATTCCAAAGTTGTGTATTACTGACTCAGGCTTTGATTTTGTGGCCATATAAAATAGACTAGTGTCTATTCCACACGTGTGCATTATTCCCTTAGGCTGTAAATGAGAGGCTATGTAAAGTACACTCCTAACACTTCCCCAGGTGTGTGTCACTCAGTGAGGCTCTTTTGTATGACCATATGAAACAGGAGGCTGTCTATCTCAAATAATTTTATTATTCAGTGAATCTCTGAATGAGTGGCTATATGAAATAGACTGCTGAGTACTTTACATTTGTGCATTATTCATTGAGGTTACGAGTCAGTGGCCATATAAAATGGAATCCTGACTAATCCACACGTGCATATTATCCACTGAGGCTATGAATGTGTGTCCAAATGAAATAGACTCCTGGCTACTCCACAGGTCTGCATTATTTACCGAGGCTCTGAATGAATGTCCATCGAAAATAGACTCCAAATTATTCTCCAGGTGTGTATTATTCAGTGAGCCTCAGAAGATGTGGCCATACTAATTAGATTTCTTACTATATCAAGTGTCTGTCTTATTCACTGAGGCTCTGAATATGTGTCTACATGAAAGAGTCTCCTGACTACACCACATTATTCAGTGACACTCCGAATTAGAGGCCACATGAAAAGTCTCCTGACTATTCCACAGGTGTGCATTATTTAGTGAGACTCTGAATGAGGGGATAAAGGTAAATCCTGACTATTTCCCCAGGTGTGTACACTTAGTGAGGCTCTTAACGAGTGGCCATAGGAAAGAGACTTCTGACTATTCCACAGGTGTGCATTATTTAGTGATTCTCTGAATGGGTGGCCATAAAAATAGACTCCAGACTATATCACAAGTGTGTAATATTCAGTGAGGCTGTGAAAGAGGGTCCATAAGAATCAGACTTCTAATTACTTTACATGTGCATTATTCACTGTTTGTCTGAATGAGTAGCCATATGACATAGACTCCTCATTATTATACATGTGTGCATTAATCAAACAGGTTCTGTTTGAGTGTCCATACCAAATAGACTCCTGACACTGCCCCAGGTGTGTATTACTCAGCGATACACAAAATTAGAGTTCATATGAAATAGACTCCTGACTATCACACAGGTGTGTATCATTCAGGAAGGCACTTAATTCGTGGCTATCTTAAACAGCGTCCTGATTACTCCATAGAAGTTTATTATTCACTGAAACTTTGAATGATAGACCATATAAAATAGACACCTGACTATTGCTCCATTGTGAATTATTCAATAAGGTGCTAAATGCGTGGTAGTATCAAATAGAATCCTTAGGATTCTTCAGGTGTATATCACTCAGTGAGGCACAAAATGAGTGGCCATATAAAAAATGCTCGACTATTACCCTGGTGTGCATTATTCACTGAGGCTCTAAATGAGTGGCTACATGAAGTAGACTCTTAACTCTTCCCCAGGTGTGTATTATTGAATGAGACTCTGACTAAGTGGGCATAAAAAGAGACTCAGGTGTATTGCCCAGGTGTTCATTACCTACAGAGTCTCTGAATGTGTAGCCATTTAAAGTAGACACTTGACTATTTTTGAGGGAGTATTCTTCACAGAGGCCCTGAACGAGTGGCCATGTGAAAGAGATTCCTTACTTTTCAGATATACATATTATTCACTAAAACACTGAAAGAGTGGCCTTCTGAAATAGAACCCATTTTACTCCACAGGTG
This sequence comes from Saguinus midas, assembly GCA_021498475.1. NCBI lineage: Eukaryota > Metazoa > Chordata > Mammalia > Primates > Cebidae > Saguinus > Saguinus midas. Next base: position 52,640 of record JAKFGQ010000056.1, on the reverse strand, counting down.
TGCATAAGTTTTGATTCACCAAACGAAACACCATATGAAACAGACAAGTGATTATTCCCACATGTGCAGTATTCGAAAAGGCTTTGATTTTGTGGCCATATAAAATAGACTAGTGTCTATTCCACACGTGTGCATTATTTCCTGATTCTGTAAATTAAAGGCTATATAAAGTAGACTCCTAACACTTCCCTGGTGTGCATTACTCAGTGAGGCTCTTTTTGTTTAACCATATGAAACAGGATGCTGTCTATCTCAAATATTTGTATTATTCAGTGAATCTCTGAATGAGTGTCTATATGAAATAGACTGCTAAGTATTTTACAGTTTTGCATTTTTCACTGAGGTTACGAGTCAGTGGCCATATAAAATGGAATCCTGACTAATCCACACGTGCATATTATCCACTGAGGCTATGAATGAGTGTCCTAATAAAATAGACTCCTGGCTACTCCACAGGTGTACATCATTTTCCGAGGCTCTGAATATATGTCCATCGAAAATAGACTCCAAATTATTCCCCAGGTGTGTATTATTCAGTGAGGCTCAGAATATGTTTCCATATCAATTAGATTCCTTACTATATCAAGTGTCTGTCTTATTCACTGAAGCTCTGAATATGTGTCTACATGAAATAGACTCCTGACTACACCACATTATTCAGTGACACTCCAAATTAGAGGCCACATGAAAAAGTCTCCTGACTATTCCACAGGTGTGCATTATTTAGTGAGACTCTGAATGAGGGGATAAAGGTAAATCCTGACTATTTCTCCAGGTGTGTACACTTAGTGAGGCTCTTAACGAGTGGCCATAGGAAAGAGACTTCTGACTATTCCACAGGTGTGCATTATTTAGTGATTCTCTGAATGAGTGGCCATAAAAATAGACTCAGACTATATCACAAGTGTGTAATATTCAGTGAGGCTGTGAAAGAGGGGCCATATGAAACAGACTTCTAATTACTCCACATGTGCATTATTCACAGTTTGTCTGAATGAGTAGCCATATGACATAGACTCCTCATTATTATCCATGTGTGCATTAATCAAACAGGCTCTGTTTGAGTGTCCATACCAAATAGACTCCTGACACTGCCCCAGGTGTGTATTACTCAGCGATACACAAAATTAGAGTTCATATGAAATAGACTCCTGACTATCACACAGGTGCGTATCATTCAGCAAGGCACTTAATTCGTGGCTATGTTAAACAGCGTCCTGATTACTCCATAGAAGTTTACTATTCACTGAAACTTTGAATGATAGACCATATAAAATAGACACCTGACTATTGCTCCATTGTGAATTATTCAATAAGGTTCTAAATGAGTGGTAGTATCAAATAGAATCCTGAGGATTCTTCAGGTGTATATCACTCAGTGAGGCACAAAATGAGTGGCCATATAAAAAATGCTCGACTATTACCCTGGTGTGCATTATTCACTGAGGCTCTAAATGAGTGGCTACATGAAGTAGACTCTTAAATCTTCCTTTGTTGTGTATTATTGAATGAGTCTCTGACTAAGTGGGCATAAAAAGAGACTCAGGTGTATTGCCCAGGTGTTCATTACATACAGAGACTTTGAATGTGTAGCCATTTGAAGTAGACCCTTGACTATTTTTGAGGGGAGTATTCTTCACAGAGGCCCTGAACGAGTGGCCATGTGAAAGAGATTCCTGACTTATCAGATATACATATTATTCACTAAAACACTGAAAGAGTGGCCTTATGAAATAGAACCCATTTTACTCAACAGGTGTGCATTATTTTTGATTCTCCAAACTAATCACCATATGAAACAGACTAGTGATTATTCCCCACATGTGCAGTATTCAAAAGGTTCTGTATGAGTGTCTATGTCAAATAGTCTCCTGACTCTGACACATGTGTGTATCATTCACGGAGCTGCTTAATTTGGGGCTACCTTAAATAGGGTCCTGACTACTCCACAGCTGTTTATTATGCACTGAAGCTCCGAATGACAGGCCATATGAAATAGACTCCTTACTATTGCCCCATTGTGCATTATTCGGTAATGCTGTGATTGAGTGTCCATATGACTTGGACACTGACTATTCCCAAGGTGTGTATTCTTCAGTGAGATTCTGAACGAGTGACCACATAACATAAACCCTTGACTCTATCCTCTTGACTATTTTTCAGTTCTGCATTGTCCACTGAGTCGCTGGGTGAAGAGTCATATCAAATAGTCTCCAGACTATTCCTTAGCTGTGCATTATTCAGTGAGTCTCTGAATAAGTGGCTATATATAATATAATCCTGAGTATTTTCCAGATATATATGATTCCTCACTGAGGTTCTGAATAAGTGGCCATGTGAAATACACTCCTGACGTTTTCATAGGTCTGTATTATTCTGTGAAGCTCTGAATGAGTGGCCATAAAATAGAGCCTCCTGAATGCTCCTCAGGCGTGCGTTTTACATTCGGCTCTAAATGAGTGGCTATACGAAATAGAATTTTAACTTTTCCCAAGGTGTATGTTATTCAGTTAGGCTCTGAATATGTGGCTATAGGAAATAGAATTCTGACTACAATAGAGGTGTTTCTTATTCAAGGAAGCTCTGAAATTGATGCCACATGTAATAGCGTCCTGAGTATTTCCCAGGTATGTATTATTCACTGAGGCTCTGAAACTTTGGCCATATGAAATTGTTTTCTGACTTGTCCACAGGCGTGTATTATTGACTCTGACTCTAAATATTTGGGCATGTAAAATAGACAAGTGACTATTCCAAAGTTGTGTATTACTCACTCAGGCTTTGATTTTGTGGCCATATAAAATAGTCTAGTGTCTATTCCACACGTGTGCATTATTCCCTGAGGCTGTAAATGAGAGGCTATATAAAGTAGACTCCTAACACTTCCCTAGGTGTGCCTTACTCAGTGAGGCTCATTTTGTGTGACCATATGAAACAGGATGCTGCTATATTAAATATTTGTATTATTTAGTGAATCTCTGAATGAGTGTCTATATGAAATAGACTGCTGAGTACTTTACATTTGTGCATTTTTCACTGAGGTTACGAGTCAGTGGCCATATAAATTGGAATCCAGACTAATCCACACGTGCATATTATCCACTGAGGCTATGAATGAGTGTCCTAATAAAATAGACTCCTGGCTACTCCACAGGTGTACATTATTTACTGAGGCTCTGAATGAATGTCCATCGAAAATAGACTCCAAATTATTCTCCAGGTGTGTATTATTCACTGAGGCTCTGAATGAATGTTTATCAAAATAGACTCCAAATTATTCTCCAGGTGTGTATTATTCAGTGAGGCTCAGAAGATGTGGCCATATTAATTAGATTCCTTACAACATAAAGGGCCTGTTTTATTCACTGTGGCTCTGAATATGTGTCTACATGAAATAGACTCCTGACTACATCACATTATTCAGTGACACTCCGAATTAGAGGCCACATGTAAAAGTCTCCTGACTATTCCACAGGTGTGCATTATTTAGTGAGACTCTGAATGAGGGGATAATGGTAAATCCTGACTATTTCCCCAGGTGTGTACACTTAGTGAGGCTCTTAACGAGTGGCCATAGGAAAGATTCTCCTTACTATTCCACAGGTGTGGATTATTTAGTGAGACTGTGAATGAGGCGATAATGGTAAATCCTGACTATTTCCCCAGGTGTGTACACTTAGTGAGGCTCTTAACGAGTGGCCATAGGAAAGAGTCTCCTGACTATTCCACAGGTGTGCATTATTTAGTGAGACTGTGAATGAGGGGATAATGGTAAATCCTGACTATTTCCCCAGGTGTGTACACTTAGTGAGGCTCTTAAGGAGTGGCCATAGGAAAGAGACTTCTAACTATTCCACAGGTGTGCATTATTTAGTGAGACTGTGAATGAGGGGATAATGGTAAATCCTGACTATTTCTCCAGGTGTGTACACTTAGTGAGGCTCTTAAAGAGTGGCCATAGGAAAGAGACTTCTGACTATTCTGCAGGTGTGCATTATTTAGTGATTCTCTGAATGAGTGGCCATAAGAAATAGACTCCAGACTATATCACAAGTGTGTAATATTCAGTGAGGCTGTGAAAGAGGGGCCATATGAAACAGACTTCTAATTACTCCACATGTGCATTATTCACAGTTTGTCTGAATGAGTAGCCGTATGACATAGACTCCTCATTATTATCCATGTGTGCATTAATCAAACAGGCTCTGTTTCAGTGTCCATACCAAATAGACTACTGACACTGCCCCAGGTGTGTATTACTCAGCGATACACAAAATTAGAGCTCCTATGAAATAGACGCCAGGCTATCACCCAGGTGTTTATCATTCAGGAGGGCCCTGAATTTGTGACTATCTTGAACAGCATCCTGATTACTCCATAAAATTTTATTATTCGCTGAAACTTTGAGTGATAGACCATATAAAATAGACACCTGACTATTGCTCCATTGTGAATTATTCAATAAGGTGCTAAATGTGTGGTAGTATCAAATAGAATCCTTAAAATTCTTCAGGTGTATATCACTCAGTGAGGCACAAAATGAGTGGCCATATAAAAAATGCTCGACTATTACCCTGGTGTGCATTATTCACTGAGGTTCTAAATGTGTGCCTACATTAAGTAAACTCTTAAATCTTCCATTGTTGTGTATTATTGAATGAGACTCTGACTAATTGGGCATAAAAAGAGACTCCGTTTTATTGCCCAGGTGTTCATTACTTACAGAGTCTCTGAATGTGCAGCCATTTAAAGTAGACACTTGACTATTTTTGAGGGGATTATTCTTCATAGAGGCCCTGAACGAGTGGCAATGTGGAAGAGATTCCTTACTTTTCAGATATACATATTATTCACTAAAACACTGAAAGAGTAGCCTTCTAAAATAGAACCCATTTTACTCCACAGGTGTGCATAAGTTTTTGATTCGCCAAACGGAACACCATATGAAACAGACAAGTGATTATTCCCCACATGTGCAGTATTCGAAAAGGCTTTGATTTTGCGGCCATATAAAATAGACTAGTGTCTATTCCACACGTGTCCATAATTTCCTGATTCTGTAAATTAAAGGCTATATAAAGTAGACACCTAACACTTCCCCTGGTGTTCATTACTTAATGAGGCTCTTTTTGTTTAACCATATAAAACAGGGTGCTGTCTATCTCACATATTTGTATTATTCAGTGAATCTCTGAATGAGTGTCTATAAAAATAGACTGCTAACTATTTTACATTTTTGCATTTTTCACTGAGGTTAGGAGTCAGTGGCAATATAAAATGGAATCCTGACTAATCCACAGGTGCATATTATCCACTGAGGCTATGAATGAGTGTCCTAATAAAATAGACTCCTGGCTACTCCACAGGTGTACATCATTTTCCGAGGCTCTGAATATATTTCTATCAAAAATAGGCTCCAAATTATTACCGAGGTGTGTATTATTCAGTGAGGCTCAGAATATGTTTCCATATCAATTAGATTCCTTACTATATAAAGTGTCTGTCTTATTAACTGAAGCTCTGAATATGTGTCTACATGAAATAGACTCCTGACTAAACCACATTATTCGGTGACACTCTGAATTAGGGTCCACAAGAAAAAGTCCACTGACTATTCCACAGGTGGGCATTATTTAGAGAGACTCTAAATGAGGGGATAAAGGTAAATTCTGACTACTTCTCCAGGTGGGTACACTTAGTTACACTCTTAACGAATGACCATAGGAAAGAGACTTCTGACTATTCTGCAGGTGTGCATTATTTAGTGATTATCTGAATGAGTGGCCATAAAAAATAGACTACAGACTATATCACAAGTGTGTATTATTCAGTGAGGCTGTGAAAGAGAGGCCATATGAAACAGACTTCTAATTACTCCACATGTGCATTATTCACAGTTTGTCTGAATGAGTAGCTGTATGACATAGACTCCTCATTATTATCCATGTGTGCATTAATCAAACAGGCTCTGTTTGAGTGTCCATACCAAATAGACTCCTGACACTGCCCCAGGTGTGTATTACTCAGCGATACACAAAATTAGAGCTCATATGAAATAGACTCCTGGCTACTCCACAGGTGTACATCATTTTCCGAGGCTCTGAATATGTGGCTATGTTAAACAGCGTCCTGATTACTCCATAGAAGTTTACTATTCACTGAAACTTTGAATGATAGACCATATAAAATAGACACCTGACTATTGCTCCATTGTGAATTATTCAATAAGGTGCTAAATGTGTGGTAGTATCAAATAGAATCCTGAGGATTCTTCAGGTGTATATCACTCAGTGAGGCACAAAATGAGTGGCCATATAAAAAATGCTCGACTATTACCCTGGTGTGCATTATTCACTGAGGCTCTAAATGAGTGGCTACATGAAGTAGACTCTTAAATCTTCCTTTGTTGTGTATTATTGAATGAGTCTCTGACTAAGTGGGCATAAAAGAGACTCAGGTGTATTGCCCATGTGTTCATTATGTACAGAGACTTTGAATGTGTAGCCATTTGAAGTAGACCCTTGACTATTTTTGAGGGGAGTATTCTTCACAGAGGCCCTGAACGAGTGGCCATGTGAAAGAGATTCCTGACTTATCAGATATACATATTATTCACTAAAACACTGAAAGAGTGGCCTTATGAAATAGAACCCATTTTACTCAACAGGTGTGCATTATTTTTGATTCTCCAAACTAATCACCATATGAAACAGACTAGTGATTATTCCCCACATGTGCAGTATTCCAAAAGGTTCTGTATGAGTGTCTATGTCAAATAGTCTCCTGACTCTGACACATGTGTGTAACATTCATGGAGCTGTTTAATTTGGGGCTACCTTAAATAGGGTCCTGACTACTCCACAGCTGTTTAATATACACTGAATCTCCAAATGACCTGCCATATAAAATAGACTCCTTACTATTGCCCCATTGTGCATTATTTAGTGATTCTCTGAATGAGTGTCTATATGAAATAGACTCCTGACACTGCCCCAGGTGTGTATTATTCAGTGAATCTCTGAATGAGTGGCCATATAAAAATGCTCGACTATTACCCTGGTGTGCATTATTCCCTGAGGCTGTAAATGAGAGGCTATATAAAGTAGACACTTGACTATTTTTCAGTTCTGCATTGTCCACTGAGTCGCTGGGTGAAGAGTCATATCAAATAGTCTCCTGACTATTCCACAGGTGTGCATTATTCAGTGAGTCTCTGAATAAGTGGCTATATATAATATAATCCTGAGTATTTTCCAGATATATATGATTCCTCACTGAGGTTCTGAATAAGTGGCCATGTGAAATACACTCCTGACATTTTCATAGGTCTGTATTATTCTGTGAAGCTCTGAATGAGTGGCCATATAAAATGGAATCCTGACTAATCCACACGTGCATATTATCCACTGAGGCTATGAATGAGTGTCCTAATAAAATAGACTCCTGACACTGCCCCAGGTGTGTATTATTCAGTGAATCTCTGAATGAGTGTCTATATGAAATAGACTCCTGACTATTCCCAAGGTGTATGTTATTCAGTTAGGCTCTGAATATGTGGCTATAGGAAATAGAATTCTGACTACTTCTCCAGGTGTGTATTATTCACTGAGGCTCTGAAACTTTGGCCATATGAAATAGACTCCTGACTATTCCACAGGTGTGCATTATTCACTGAGGCTCTGAAACTTTGGCCATATGAAATAGACTCCTGACACTGCCCCAGGTGTGTATTATTGACTCTGACTCTAAATATTTGGGCATGTAAAATAGACAAGTGACTATTCCAAAGTTGTGTATTACTCACTCAGGCTTTGATTTTGTGGCCATATAAAATAGACTCCTGGCTACTCCACAGGTGTGCATTATTCCCTGAGGCTGTAAATGAGAGGCTATATAAAGTAGACTCCTAACACTTCCCTAGGTGTGCCTTACTCAGTGAGGCTCTTTTGTTTAACCATATAAAACAGGATGCTGTCTATCTCACATATTTGTATTATTCAGTGAATCTCTGAATGAGTGTCTATATGAAATAGACTGCTAACTATTTTACATTTTGCATTTTTCACTGAGGTTAGGAGTCAGTGGCCATATAAAATGGAATCCTGACTAATCCACACGTGCATATTATCCACTGAGGCTATGAATGTGTGTCCTAATAAAATAGACTCCTGGCTACTCCACAGGTGTACATCATTTTCCGAGGCTCTGAATATATGTCCATCGAAAATAGACTCCAAATTATTCCCCAGGTGTGTATTATTCAGTGAGGCTCAGAATATGTTTCCATATCAATTAGATTCCTTACTATATCAAGTGTCTGTCTTATTCACTGAAGCTCTGAATATGTGTCTACATGAAATAGACTCCTGACTATTCCACAGGTGTGCATTATTTAGTGATTCTCTGAATGAGTGTCTATGTCAAATAGTCTCCTGACTATTCCACAGGTGTGCATTATTTAGTGATTCTCTGAATGAGTGTCTATATGAAATAGACTCCTGACTATTCCACAGGTGTGCATTATTCACTGAGGCTCTGAAACTTTGGCCATATGAAATAGACTCCTGACACTGCCCCAGGTGTGTATTATTCAGTGAATCTCTGAATGAGTGTCTATATGAAATAGACTCCTGACACTGCCCCAGGTGTGTACACTTAGTGAGGCTCTTAACGAATGACCATAGGAAAGAGACTTCTGACTATTCTGCAGGTGTGCATTATTTAGTGATTCTCTGAATGAGTGGCCATAAAAAATAGACTCCAGACTATATCACAAGTGTGTAATATTCAGTGAGGCTGTGAAAGAGGGGCCATATGAAACAGACTTCTAATTACTCCACATGTGCATTATTCACAGTTTGTCTGAATGAGTAGCTGTATGACATAGACTCCTCATTATTATCCATGTGTGCATTAATCAAACAGGCTCTGTTTGAGTGTCCATACCAAATAGACTCCTGACACTGCCCCAGGTGTGTATTACTCAGCGATACACAAAATTAGAGTTCATATGAAATAGACTCCTGACACTGCCCCAGGTGTGTATCATTCACGGAGCTGCTTAATTTGGGGCTACCTTAAATAGGGTCCTGACTACTCCACAGCTGTTTATTATGCACTGAAGCTCTGAATGAGTGGCCATATAAAATAGACTCCTTACTATTGCCCCATTGTGCATTATTCGGTAATGCTGTGATTGAGTGTCCATATGACTTGGACACTGACTATTCCACAGGTGTGCATTATTCCCTGAGGCTGTAAATGAGAGGCTATATAAAGTAGACACCTAACACTTCCCTGGTGTTCATTACTTACAGAGTCTCTGAATGTGCAGCCATTTAAAGTAGACACTTGACTATTTTTCAGTTCTGCATTGTCCACTGAGTCGCTGGGTGAAGAGTCATATCAAATAGTCTCCTGACTATTCCACAGGTGTGCATTATTCAGTGAGTCTCTGAATAAGTGGCTATATATAATATAATCCTGAGTATTTTCCAGATATATATGATTCCTCACTGAGGTTCTGAATAAGTGGCCATAGGAAAGAGACTTCTGACTATTCCACAGGTGTGCATTATTCCCTGAGGCTGTAAATGAGAGGCTATATAAAGTAGACACCTAACACTTCCCTGGTGTTCATTACTTAATGAGGCTCTTTTGTTTAACCATATAAAACAGGATGCTGTCTATCTCACATATTTGTATTATTCAGTGAATCTCTGAATGAGTGTCTATATGAAATAGACTCCTGACTATTCCCAAGGTGTATGTTATTCAGTTAGGCTCTGAATATGTGGCTATAGGAAATAGAATTCTGACTACTTCTCCAGGTGTGTATTATTCACTGAGGCTCTGAAACTTTGGCCATATGAAATAGACTCCTGACACTGCCCCAGGTGTGTATTATTCACTGAGGCTCTGAAACTTTGGCCATATGAAATAGACTCCTGACACTGCCCCAGGTGTGTATTATTGACTCTGACTCTAAATATTTGGGCATGTAAAATAGACAAGTGACTATTCCAAAGTTGTGTATTACTCACTCAGGCTTTGATTTTTTGGCCATATAAAATAGTCTATTTTCTATTCCACACGTGTGCATTATTCCCTGAGGCTGTAAATGAGAGACTATATAAAGTAGACATCTAACACTTCCCTAGGTGTGCCTTACTCAGTGAGGCTCATTTTGTGTGATGATAAGAAACAGGATGCTGCTATATTAAATATTTGTATTATTTAGTGAATCTCTGAATGAGTGTCTATATGAAATAGACTGCTGAGTACTTTACATTTGTGCATTTTTCACTGAGGTTAGGGGTCAGTGGCGATATAAATTGAAATCCGGACTAATCCACACGTGCATATTATCCACTGAGGCTATGAATGAGTGTCCTAATAAAATAGACTCCTGGCTACTCCACAGGTGTGCATTATTTAGTGATTCTCTGAATGAGTGGCCATATAAAATAGACTCCAAATTATTCTCCAGGTGTGTATTATTCAGTGAGGCTCAGAATATGTTTCCATATCAATTAGATTCCTTACTATATCAAGTGTCTGTCTTATTAACTGAAGCTCTGAATATGTGTCTACATGAAATAGACTCCTGACTAAACCACATTATTCAGTGACACTCCGAATTAGAGGCCACATGAAAAGTCTCCTGACTATTCCACAGGTGTGCATTATTTAGTGAGACTCTAAATGAGGGATAAAGGTAAATCCTGACTACTTCTCCAGGTGTGTACACTTAGTTACACTCTTAACGAATGACCATAGGAAAGAGACTTCTGACTATTCTGCAGGTGTGCATTATTTAGTGATTCTCTGAATGAGTGGCCATAAAAAATAGACTCCAGACTATATCACAAGTGTGTAATATTCAGTGAGGCTGTGAAAGAGAGGCCATATGAAACAGACTTCTAATTACTCCACATGTGCATTATTCACAGTTTGTCTGAATGAGTAGCCATATGACATAGACTCCTCATTATTATCCATGTGTGCATTAATCAAACAGGCTCTGTTTGAGTGTCCATACCAAATAGACTCCTGACACTGCCCCAGGTGTGTATTACTCAGCGATACACAAAATTAGAGTTCATATGAAATAGACTCCTGACTATCACACAGGTGCATATCATTCAGCAAGGCACTTAATTTGTGGCTATGTTAAACAGCGTCCTGATTACTCCATAGAAGTTTACTATTCACTGAAACTTTGAATGATAGACCATATAAAATAGACACCTGACTATTGCTCCATTGTGAATTATTCAATAAGGTTCTAAATGAGTGGTAGTATCAAATAGAATCCTGAGGATTCTTCAGGTGTATATCACTCAGTGAGGCACAAAATGAGTGGCCATATAAAAAATGCTCGACTATTACCCTGGTGTGCATTATTCACTGAGGCTCTAAATGAGTGGCTACATGAAGTAGACTCTTAAATCTTCCTTTGTTGTGTATTATTGAATGAGTCTCTGACTAAGTGGGCATAAAAAGAGACTCAGGTGTATTGCCCATGTGTTCATTATGTACAGAGACTTTGAATGTGTAGCCATTTGAAGTAGACCCTTGACTATTTTTGAGGGGAGTATTCTTCACAGAGGCCCTGAACGAGTGGCCATGTGAAAGAGATTCCTGACTTATCAGATATACATATTATTCACTAAAACACTGAAAGAGTGGCCTTATGAAATAGAACCCATTTTACTCAACAGGTGTGCGTTATTTTTGATTCTCCAAACTAATCACCATATGAAACAGACTAGTGATTATTCCCCACATGTGCAGTATTCGAAAAGGTTCTGTATGAGTGTCTATGTCAAATAGTCTCCTGACTCTGACACATGTGTGTATCATTCACGGAGCTGCTTAATTTGGGGCTACCTTAAATAGGGTCCTGACTACTCCACAGCTGTTTATTATGCACTGAAGCTCTGAATGACAGGCCATATGAAATAGACTCCTTACTATTGCCCCATTGTGCATTATTCGGTAATGCTGTGATTGAGTGTCCATATGACTTGGACACTGACTATTCCCAAGGTGTGTATTCTTCAGTGAGATTCTGAACGAGTGACCACATAACATAAACCCTTGACTCTATCCTCTTGACTATTTTTCAGTTCTGCATTGTCCACTGAGTCGCTGGGTGAAGAGTCATATCAAATAGTCTCCAGACTATTCCTTAGCTGTGCATTATTCAGTGAGTCTCTGAATAAGTGGCTATATATAATATAATCCTGAGTATTTTCCAGATATATATGATTCCTCACTGAGGTTCTGAATAAGTGGCCATGTGAAATACACTCCTGATGTTTTCATAGGTCTGTATTATTCTGTGAAGCTCTGAATGAGTGGCCATAAAATAGAGCCTCCTGAATGCTCCTCAGGCATGCGTTTTTACATTCGGCTCTAAATGAGTGGCTATACGAAATAGAATTTTAACTTTTCCCAAGGTGTATGTTATTCAGTTAGGCTCTGAATATGTGGCTATAGGAAATAGAATTCTGACTACAATAGAGGTGTTTCTTATTCAAGGAAGCTCTGAAATTGATGCCACATGTAATAGCGTCCTGAGTATTTCCCAGGTATGTATTATTCACTGAGGCTCTGAAACTTTGGCCATATGAAATTGTTTTCTGACTTGTTCACAGGTGTGTATTATTGACTCTGACTCTAAATATTTGGGCATGTAAAATAGACAAGTGACTATTCCAAAGTTGTGTATTACTCACTCAGGCTTTGATTTTGTGGCCATATAAAATAGTCTAGTGTCTATTCCACACGTGTGCATTATTCCCTGAGGCTGTAAATGAGAGGCTATATAAAGTAGACTCCTAACACTTCCCTAGGTGTGCCTTACTCAGTGAGGCTCATTTTGTGTGACCATATGAAACAGGATGCTGCTATATTAAATATTTGTATTATTTAGTGAATCTCTGAATGACTGTCTATATGAAATAGACTGTTGAGTACATTACATTTGTGCATTTTTCACTGAGGTTGTGAGTCACTGGCCATATAAATTGGGATCCGGACTAATTCACAGGTGCATATTATCCACTGAAGCTATGAATGAGTGTCCTAATAAAATAGACTCCTGGCTACTCCACAGGTGTACATTATTTACCGAGGCTCTGAATGAATGTCCATCGAAAATAGACTCCAAATTATTCTCCAGGTGTGTATTATTCAGTGAGGCTCAGAAGATGTGGCCATATTAATTAGATTCCTTACAACATAAAGGGCCTGTTTTATTCACTGTGGCTCTGAATATGTGTCTGCATGAAATAGACTCCTGACTACATCACATTATTCAGTGACACTACGAATTAGAGGCCACATGTAAAAGTCTCCTGACTATTCCACAGGTGTGCATTATTTAGTGAGACTCTGAATGAAGGGATATAGGTAAATCCTGACTATTTCTCCAGGTGTGTATACTTAGTGAACCTCTTAAGGAGTGGCCATAGGAAAGAGACATCTGACTATTCCACAGGTGTGCATTATTTAGTGAGACTCTGAATGAGGGATAATGGTAAATCCTGACTATTTCCCCAGGTGTGTACACTTAGTGAGGCTCTTAACGAGTGGCCATAGGAAAGAGACTTCTGACTATTCCACAGGTGTGCATTATTTAGTGATTCTCTGAATGGGTGGCCATAAAATATACTCCAGACTATATCACAAGTGTGTAATATTCAGTGAGGCTGTGAAAGAGTGGCCATATGAAACAGACTTCTAATTACTTTACATGTGCATTATTCACTGTTTGTCTGAATGAGTAGCCATATGACATAGACTCCTCATTATTATACATGTGTGCATTAATCAAACAGGATCTGTTTGAGTGTCCATACCAAATAGACTCCTGACACTGCCCCAGGTGTGTATTACTCAGCGATACACAAAATTAGAGTTCATATGAAATAGACTCCTGACTATCACCCAGGTGTGTATCATTCAGGAAGGCACTTAATTAGTGGCTCTCTTTAACTGCGTCCTGATTACTCCATAGAAGTTCAATATTCACTGAAACTGTGAATGATAGACCATATAAAATGGACACCTGACTATTGCTCCATTGTGAATTATTCAATAAGGTTCTAAATGAGTGGTAGTATCAAATAGAATCCTGAGGATTCTTCAGGTGTATATCACTCAGTGTGGCACAAAATGAATGGCAATATAAGAAATGCTCGACTATTACCCTGGTGTGCATTATTCACTGAGGATCTAAATGAGTGGCTACATGAAGTAGACTCTTAACTCTTCCCCAGGTGTGTATTATTCAGTGAGGCTGTGAAAGAGTGGCCATAGGAAAGAGACTTCTGACTATTCCACAGGTGTGCATTATTTACTGAGACTCTGAATGTGTAGGCATTTGAAATAGATCCTTGCCTGTTTCTGAGGTGAGTTCTATTCACACAGGCCTAGAACGAGTCGCCATGTGAAAGAGATTCCTGACCTATCAGATATACATATTATTCCCTAAAGCATTGATAGAGTGTCTTTATGAAATAGAACCCATTTTACTCCACAGGTGTGCATTATTTTTTGATTCTCCCAAACGAATCACCATATAAAACAGACTTTGGATTATTCACCACATGTGCAGTATTCGAAAAGTTTCTGTATTTGTGTCTATATCAAATAGTCTCATGACTCTGACACATGTGTGTATCATTCACGGAGCTGCTTAATTTGGGGCTACCTTAAATAGGGTCCTGACTACTCCACAGCTCTTTATTATGCACTGAAGCTCTGAATGAACGTCCATATGATATAGACTCCTTATTATTGCCCCTTTGTGCACTATCCGGTAATGCTGTGATTCAGTGGCCATATGACTTGGACTCGTACTATACCAAAGGTGTGTATTCTTCAGTGAGATTCTGAACGTGTGACCACATAACATAAACTTCTGACTCTATCATCTTGACTATTTTTCTGTTCTGCATTGTCCACTGAGTCGCTGGGTGTAGGGTCATATCAAATAGTCTTTAGACTATTCCTTATGTGTGCATTATTCAGTGAGTCTCTGAATAAGTGGCTATATATAATATAATCCTGAGTATTTTCCAGATATATATGATTCTTCACTGAGGTTCTGAATAAGTGGCTATGTGAAATACACTCCTGACGTTTCCATAGGTCTGTATAATTCTGTGAAGCTCTGAATGAGTGGCCATAAAATAGAGACTCCTGAATACTCCTCAGGCATGCGTTTTTACATTCGGCTCTAAATGAGTGGCTATACGAAATAGAATCCTGACTATTTCCAAGGTGTATGTTATTTAGTTAGGCTCTGAATATGTGGCTATAGGAAATAGAATTCTGACTACAATACAGGTGTTTATTATTCAATGAAGTTCTGAAATTGATGCCACATGTAATAGCGTCCTGAGTTTCTCCGAAGTATGTATTATTCACTGAGGATCTGAAACTTTGGCCATATAAACTTGTTTTCTGACTATTCCACAGGCGTGTATTATTTACTCTGACTCTAAATATTTGGGCATATGGAATAGACTAGTGACTATTCCAAAGTTGTGTATTACTCACTCAGGCTTTGATTTTGTGGCCCTATAAAATAGACTAGTGTCTATTCCACACGTGTGCATTATTCCTTAGGCTGTAAATGAGAGGCTATATAAAGTAGAATTTTATCCCTTCCCCAGGTGTGCATTACTCAGTGAATCTCTGAATGAGTGGCCATAAGAAACAGGATGTTGTCTATCTTAAATATTTGTATTATTCACTGAATCTCTGAATGAGTGTTTATATGAAATAGACTGCTGAGTACTTTACATTTGTGCATTTTTCATTGAGGTTACGAGTCAGTGGCCATATAAAATGGAATCCTGACTAATCCACACGTGCATATTATCCACTGAGGCTATGAATGAGTGTCCTAATAAAATAGACTCCTGGCTTCTCCACAGGTGTACATTATTTACCGAGGCTCTGAATGAATATCCATCGAAAATAGACTCAAAATTATTCTCCAGGTGTGTATTATACAGTGAGGCTCAGAAGATGTGGCCATATTAATTAGATTCCTTACTATATCAAGGGCCTGTCTTATTCACTGAGGCTCTGAATATGTGTCCACATGAAATAGACTCCTGACTACACCACATTATTCAGTGACACTCCGAATTAGAGGCCACATAAAAAGTCTCCTGACTATTCCACAGGTGTGCCTTATTTAGTCAGAATGTGAATGAGGGATAAAGGTAAATCCTGACTATTTCCCCAGGTGTGTACACTTAGTGAGGCTCTTAACGAGTGGCCATAGGAAAGAGACATCTGACTATTCAGCAGGTGTGCATTATTTAGTGATTCTTTGAATGAGTGGCCATAAAAAATAGACTCCAGACTATATCACAAGTGTGTAATATTCAGTGAGGCTGTGAAGGATCCTCTGTATACCCCCTTTCTCCTGTGTGTATCACCTCTCTCCTGTTTGTATCATCCTCTCTCCTGTGTGTACGCTTTTTCTTTGTGTATCACTCTTACCTGTGTGTATCTTCCTCTTTCCTGTGTGTATACCCCTTTCTCCTGTGTTTATCCATTTTTCCTGTGTGTATGCCCCTCTCTCCTGTGTGAACCCTCCTCCCTCTTGTGTATATCACCACTCTCCTGTGTATATCTCCCTCTCTCCTGTGTGTATCCTCCTCTCTCCTGTGTGTATCCCCATCTTCTGTGTGTATCTTTTTCTCTACTGTGTGTATCCTCTTCTCTTCTCTGTGTATACTCCTCCCTCTTGTGTGTATCCTTCTGTCTACTGTGTGTATCCTCTCCTGTGTATATCACCACTCTCCTGTGTGTATCCTCTCCTGTGTATCCTCTCTCTGTGTGTATCCCCTCTCTCTTACGTGTATCCCCTTTCTCCAGTGTGTATCCTCCTCTCTGCTTTTTGAATCCTCCTCTCTTTTGTGTGTACGACCTGTTCTCATGTGTGTATCCCACTCTCCTGTGTGTATTCTCTCCTTTCCTGTGTCTATCCTCCTTTCTCCTGTGTGTATCTCCCTCTACTGTGTATACCCCTCTCTCCTGTATATCCTTCTCTACTGTGTTTATTCTCCTCTCTCCTGTGTGTATTCTTTTTTCAGTGTATCCTCCTCTCTCCTGTGTGTATCATCCTCTCTCCTGTGTGTATCACCACTCTTCTGTGTGTATCCCCCTCTCTCCTGTGTATACCCCTCTCTTTTGTGTGTATTTTCCTCTCTTTTGTGTGTATCTTTCACTCTTCTGTGTGTATTCTTTTTGTACCTGTGTGTATCCTCCTCTCTCCAGTGCGTATCCCTCTCTCCTGTGTGTATCCCTTCTCTCTCCTGTGTGTATTCTCCTCTCTACCGCGTGTATCCTCCACTCTCCTGTGTGTATACTCCTCGCTCCTGTGTGTATCCTCCTCTCTCCTGCGTTTATCCTCCTCTCTTCTGTCTGTATCCCCCACTCTATTGTGTGTATCTTCTCTCTCCTGTACTTATCCTTTTTTCCCTGTGTGTATCCCACTCTCTCCTGTGTGTATGCCTCAATCTCCTGTGTGTATCTTCTTCCCACCTGTTTGTATGCCTCAATCTCCTGTTTGTATCCCCCTCTCTTGTGTGTATCCCACTCCCTCCTGTGTGTATCCCCTCTCTCCTGTGTGTATCCTCTCCTGTGTATCCTCTCTCTCTGTGTGTGTATCCCCTCTCTTTTGTGTGTATCCTCCTCTCTCCTTTGTGTATCCTCCTCTCTCCTGTGTGTGTATCCCCTCTCCTGTGTATATCCTTCTCTACTGTGTGTATCCTCCTCTCTTCTGTGTGTATCACCACTCTTCTGTGTGTATCCTCCTCTCTCCTGTGTGTATCCTCCTCTCTCCTGTGTGTATTCTCCTCTCTCCTGTGTGTATCCCCCTTCCCCTGTGTGTATCTTTCTCTCTCCTGTGTGTATCCCCCTCCCTCCTGTGTGTATGCTGCACTCTCCTGTTTGTATCTTCCTTGTTCCTGTGTGTATCCCCTCTCTCCTCTGTGTATCCTCCTCTCTCTGTGTATCCCCTCTCTCTGTGTGTATTCTTCTCTCTCCTGTGTGTGTATCCCCTTTCTCCTGTGTGTATGCCTCAATCTCCTGTGTGTATCCCACTCTCCTGTGTGTATTACCCTGTTTCCTGTGTGTATCCCACTCTCTCCTGTGTGTATCCCTCTCTCCTGTGTGTATCCCCTCTCCTGTGTGTATCCTCCTCTCTCTCCTGTGTGTATCCTCCTCTCTCCTGTGTGTATTCTCCTCTCTCCTGTGTGTATTCTCCTCTGTCCTGTGTGTATTTTCCTCTCTCCTGTGTGTATCTTCCTATATCCTTTGTGTATCCTCCTCTCTCCTGTGTGTGTATCCCACTCTCCTGTGTGTATCCCCTTTCTCCTGTGTATCCTCCTCTTCTGTGTGTATCCTCCTTTCTCCTGTGTGTGTATCCTCTCTCCTGTGTGTATACCCTCTCTCCTGTTTGTATCCTCCTCTCTGTGTGTGTATCTTCCTCTCCTGTGTGTATACTCCTCTCTCCTGTGTGTATCCCCTCTCCTGTGTGTATCACCACTCTTCTGTGTGTATCTTTCTCTACTGTGTGTATCCTCCTCTCTTCTGTGTGTATCCCCTCTCTCTTGTGTGTATCCTCCTCTCTGTGTGTGTATCCTCTCTCTTGTGTGTATCCTCCTCTCTTCTGTGTGTATCTCCTCTCCTGTGTGTATCCTCCTCTCTTTTGTGTGTATCCTCCTCTCTCCAGTGTGTATCCTCCTCTCTCCTGTTTGTATCCTCCTCTCTCTGTGTGTATCCCACTCTCCTGTGTATCCTCTCCTGTGTGTATGCCTCAATCTCCTGTGTGTATCCTCTCCTGTGTATCCCCTCTCCTGTGTCTATCCTCCTTTCTCCTGTGTGTATCTGCCTCTCCTGTGTGTATCCCCTCTCCTGTGTATATCCTTCTCTACTGTGTTTATCCTCCTCTCTCCTGTGTGTATCCCCTCTTTTTCTGTGTATCCTCCTCTCTCCTGTGTGTATCACCACTCTTCTGTGTGTATCCCCCTCTCTCCAGTGTGTATCCTCCTCTCTCTGTGTGTGTATCCCACTCTCCTGTGTGTATCCCCTCTCTCTGTGTGTATCCCCTCTCTCCTGTGTGTATCCTTCTCTCTCCTGTGTGTGTATCCTCCTCTCTTCTGTGTGTATCCCCTCTCCTGTGTTTATCCTCCTCTCTTGTGTGTATCCCCTTTCTCCTGTGTGTATCCTCCTCTCTCCTGTGTGTATCTCCTCTCCTGTGTATCCTCCTCTCTCCTGTGTGTATCTCCTCTCTCCTGTGTGTATCCTCTCTCCTGTGTGTATCCCCTCTCCTGTGTTTATCCTCCTCTCTTTGTGTGTATCTTTCTCTCTCCTGTGTGTATCCCCTCTCTCTTGTGTGTATCCTCTCTCCTGTGTGTATCTCCTCTCCTGTGTGTATACCCTCTCTCCTGTTTGTATCCTCCACTCTCCTGTGTGTATCTTCCTCTCTCCTGTGTGTACGCCTCTCTCACCTGTGTGTATCCTCCTCTCTCTTTTGTGTATCCCCCTTTCTCCTGTGTGTATCCCCTTTTCTGTGTGTATGCCCCTCTCTACTTTGTGTATCCTTCTGTCTCCTCTGTGTATCCTTTTCTCTTTTGTGTGTATCCTCTCTCCTGTGTGTATCTTCCTCTCTCCTGTGTATCTTCCTCTCTCCTGTGTGTATCTTTCTCTCTTTGCTGTGTATTCTCCTCTCTCCTGTGTGTATCTTTCTTCATACCTCTGTGCATCCCCCTCTCCTGTGTGTATCCCCCTTTCTTCTGTGTGTATCTCCCTCTCTTTTGTGTGTATCCTCTCTCTTTTGTGTATCCTCCTCTCTGCTGTGTCTATCCTCCTCTCTCCTGTGTGTACGCCCCTCTCTCTTGTGTGTATCCCCCTCATCTGTGTGTATTCTTCTCTCACCTGTGTGTATCCCCATCTCCTGTGTGTATTCTCCTCTCTCCTGTGTATCCTCTCCTGTGTATCCTTTTCTCTCCTGTGTGTGTATCCCACTCTCCTGTGTATCCTCTCCTGTGTGTATCCCCATCTTCTTTGTGTATCCTTATCTCTCCTGTGTGTATCCTTCTCTCTCCTGTGTTTATCCTTTTTTCTTTTGTGTGTATCACCAATCTTCTGT
The DNA here is from genome assembly GCA_021498475.1 of Saguinus midas. Taxonomy (NCBI): domain Eukaryota; kingdom Metazoa; phylum Chordata; class Mammalia; order Primates; family Cebidae; genus Saguinus; species Saguinus midas. The sequence goes on along the minus strand of JAKFGQ010000056.1, from coordinate 32,452 downwards.
GTGTATCCCCCTCTCTCCTGTCTCCATCCTCCTCTATTTTGTGTATCACCTCTCTCCTGTGTGTATCTCCTCTCTCCTGTGTGTATCCTCCTCTCTCCTTTGTGTATCCTCCTCTCTCCTGTGTGTATCTTCCTCTCTCCTGTGTGTATCCCACTCTCTCCTGTGTGTATCCTCTCTCCTGTGTTTATCCTCCTCTCTTCTGTGTGTATTCCTCTCTCCTGTTTGTATCCTCTCTCTCTGTGTGTATCCTCCACTCTTCTGTGTGTATTCCTCTCTCCTGTGTGTATCCCCTCTCCTGTGTGTATTCCTCTCTCCTGTGTGTATATTTCTGTCTCCTGTGTGTATCACCACTCTTCTGTGTGTATCCCCTCTCTCCTGTGTGTATTCCTCTCCTGTGTGTGTATCCTTCTCTCCTGTGTGTATTTTCCTCTCTCCTGTGTGTATCCTCTCTCTTGTGTGTATCTCCTCTCTCCTCTGTGTATCCTCCTCTCTCTGTGTGTATCCCTCTCTCTCCTGTGTATCTTCCTTTCTCCTGTGTATCCTCCTCTTTCCTGTGTGTATCTTCTCTCCTGTGTATCCTCCTCTCCTGTGTGTATCCCACCTCTCCTGTGTGTAGCCTCCTCTCTCCTCTGTGTATCCTCCACTCTCCTGTGTATCTCCTCTCTCCTGTGTGTATCCCCTCTCTCCTGTGTGTATCCCTCTCTCCTGTGTGTATCACCACTCTTCTGTGTGTATCCTCTCTTGTGTGTATCCCCTCTCCTGTGTATCCTCTCTCCTGTGTTTATCCTCCTCTCTCCTGTGTGTATCCTTCTCTCTCCTGTGTGTTTCCTCTCTCCTGTGTGTATCCTTTTCTCTCCTGTGTGTATCCCCTTTCTTCTGTGTGTATCCTTTTCTCCTGTGTGTATACTCCTCTCTCCTGTTTGTATCCTCCTCTCTCCTGTGTGTATCCTCCTCTCTCCTGTGTGTATCCCCTCTCTCCTCTGTGTATTAACCTCTCTCCTGTGTGTATACTCCTCTCTCCTGCGTGTATCCTCCTCTCTCCTTTGTGTATCTTCCTCTCTCCTATGTGTATCCTCTCTCTGTGTATCCTCCTCTCTTCTGTGTATCCCCTCTCTCTTGTGTGTATCCTCCTCTCTTTGTGTGTATCTTCCTCTCTCCTATGTGTATCCCCTCTCCTGTGTGTATGCCTCTCACCTGTGTGTATACCTCTCTCCTGTGTATCCTCCTCTCCTGTGTGTATCCTTTTCTCTCCTGTGTGTATCCCCTTTCTCCTGTGTGTATCCCACTCTCTCCTGTGTATCTCCTCTCCTGTGTGTATCCCCTTTCTTCTGTGTGTATCCTCCTCTCTTTTGTGTGTATCCTCCTCTCTCCTGTGTGTATCATTCTCTCTCTTGTGTGTATCTCTCTCCTGTGTTTATCCTTCTCTCCTGTGTGTATCCTCTCTCTGTGTATCCTCCTCCTGTGTGTATCCTCCTTTCTCCTGTGTGTATGCTCCTCTCTCCTGTGTGTATCCTTTCTCTCCTGTGTGTATCCTCTCTGTGTATCCTTCTCTCCTGTGTATATCCTCTCTCCTGTGTGTATCCTCCTCTCTTTTGTGTGTATCCTCCTCTCTTTTGTGTGTATCCTCCTCTCTCCTGTGTGTATCCTCCTCTCTCCTTTGTGTATCCTCCTCTGTCCTGTGTGTATCCTCTCTCCTGTGTGTATCCAACTCTCCTGTGTGTATCCTTCTCTCCTGTGTATCCCTCTCTCCTGTGTGTATCCTTTCTCTCCTGTGTGTATTCCCTCTCCTGTGTTTATCCCCTCTCTCCTCTGTGTATCCCACTCTCTCCTCTGTGTATCTCTTTCTCCTGTGCGTATCCCCTTCTCTTCTGTGTGTATTTCCCACTCCTGTGTGTATCCTCTTCTCTTCTGTGTGTATCTTTTTCTCTCCTCTGTGTATACTCCTCTCTCCTGTGTGTATCTTCCTCTCTCCTGTGTGTATCACCACTCTTCTGTGTGTATCCTTCTCTTTCCTGTGTGTATCCTCCATTTTCCTGTGTGTATTCTCCTTTCTCCTGTGTATCCTCCTCTCTTGTGTGTATCCCTCTCTTCTGTGTGTATCTCTTTCTCCTGTGTGTATTTTCCTCTCTCCTGTGTATCCTCTCTCTCTGTGTGTATGCCCTCTCTCCTGTGTGTATCCTTCTCTCTCCTGTGTGTATCCCCTCTCTCCTGTGTGTATCCTCCTCTCTTTTGTGTGTATCCTTTTTCTTCTGTGTGTATCATTGTCTCTCTTGTGTGTATCCTTCTCTCCTGTGTATATCCTCCTCTCTTGTGTGTATCCTTCTCTCCTGTGGGTATCCTCCTCTGCGCTGCGAGTATCCTCCACTCTTCTGCATGTATTCTCCTCTCTCCTGTGTGTATACACCTCTCCTGTGTGTATACCCCTCTCTCCTATGTGTATTTCCCTCTCTCCTGTGTGGAACCCGTTTCTCTTGTGTGTTTCGCTCTTTCCTGTGTGTATCCTTCTTTCTCTTGTGTGTATTTTCCTCTTTCCTGTGTGTATTTTCCTCTTTCCTGTGTGTATCTTCCTCTCTACTATGTGCATCCCCCTCTCTCCTGTATGTATGCCCCTCTCTCTTTTGTGTATTCCCCTCACTTTTGTGTGTATACCCTCTCTCCCGTGTGTATCCCCCTCTCCTGTGTGTATTCTCCTTTCTCCTGTGTGTATTTCCCTGTCTCCTGTATGTATCCAACTCTCCTGTGTGTATCCCCCTCTCTCCTGTGTGTATGCTTCTCTCCTGTGTGTACACTCCTCTCTCTTGTGTGTTTCCTTTTCTCTCCTATGTGTATTCCTTCACTTTTCTGTGTTTCTTCCATCTCTCCTGTGTGTAACACCTTTTTTTCCTGTGTGTATTACTCCTTTCTCCTGTGTGTATACCCCTGTCACTTGTGTGTATTCCCTCTCTCCTGTTTGTTTCCTTCTCTCTCCTGTGTGTATCCTCTTCTCTCCTGTGTTTATGCTTCTCTCTCTTGTGTGTATTCCCCTTTCTTCTGTGTGTATCACCCTTTTTTGTGTGTATGCCCCTCTCTCCTCTGTGTATCTTTCTCTCCTATGTGTATCTTTTTCTCTCCTGTGTGTATCATTTTGTCTCCTGTGTGTATCCCCCTCTCTCCTGTGTGTATCCCCTCTCTTCTGTTTGTATTCTCCTCTCTCCTGTGTGTATCCTCTTCTCTCCTGTGTGTATCCCCTCTCCTGTATGTATCCCCCTCTCTTCTGTGTGTATTTTTCTCTCCTTTGCATATCCTTTTTCTTCTGTGTGTATCCCCCACTCCTGTGTGTATCCTTTTTTTTCCTGTGTGTATCTTCCTCTCTTCTATGAGTATCCTCCTCTCTTCTATGGGTGTCTTCCTCTCTCCTGTATGTATCCCCCATCTCCTTTCTGTATCCTACTCTCTCCTGTTTGTATCTTCCTTTTTCCTGTGTGTATTTTCATTTCTCCTGTGTGCATCCTTCTCACTCCTGTGTACCCCACCTATTCTGTGTTTATGCCCCACTCCCTTTTGTGTATCCTTTTCTCACCTGTGTGTATCCCTCGCTCTTTTGTGTATTTTCCTCTCTCCTGTGTGTATCCCTTTCTCCTGTGTCTATCCCTTTCTCCCGTGTGTATCCTCCTCTGTCCTGCGTGTATCCTTTTTCTCCTGCGTGTGTCCTTTTCTCTCCTGTGTGTATACCCCTCTCTCTTATGTGTATTTCCTTGTCTCCTGTGTGGATCCCTTTCTCTCTTGTGTGTATTGCCCTCTCCTGTGTGTATCCTCCTCTCTCCTGTGTGTATCCGTTTCTCTTCTGTGTGTATCCTTCTTTCTCCTGTGAGTATCCTCCTCTCTACTGTGTGTATTTTCCTCCTCTTGTGTGTATCTCCTTTCTTCTGTGTGTATGCCCCACTCTCCTGTGTGTATCCCCTCTCTCCTGTTAGTATCCCCTCTCTCCTGTGTGTATCAAACTTCTAGCCTTTATGTATCCTACTCTCTTCTGTGTGTGTCCCCCTCTTTCTTGTGTGTATCCCCTCTCCTGTGTGTATCCTCCTTTCTTCTGTGTGTATCCACCCTCTCCTGTTTGTATCCTCCTCTCTCCTGTGTGTATTTTTCACCCTCCTGTGTGTATCCTTCTCTCTCCTGTGTGTATCTTTCTCTCTCCTGTGTGTATCCACCTCTCTCCTATGTGTATCCTTCTCTCTACTGTGTGTATCCTCCCCTTTCCTGTGTGTATCCTCCTGTCTCCTGTGTGTATCCTCTCTCTCTGTGTGTATCCTCCTCTCTCTCTGTGTGTATCCTCCACTCTTCTGTGTGCATCTTCCTTTCTCCTGTGCGTATCTTACTCTCTTCTGTGTGTATTTTCCTTTCCTGTGTGTATCTCCTCTCTTACCTGTGTGTATCCTCCTCTCTTCTGTGTGTATCCTCCTCTCTCCTGTGTGTATCCTCCTCTCTCCTGTGTGTATCCTCCTCTCTCCTGTGTGTATCCTCCTTTCTCCTGTGTGTATCCTTTTCTCTCCTGTGTGTATCCTCTCTTCTGTGTGTATCCTCCTCTCTCCTTTGTGTATCCTCCTCTCTCCTGTGTGTATCCTCTCCTGTGTATCCTCCTCTCTCTGTGTATCCCCTCTCTCCTGTGTGTATCCCCTCTCCTGTGTGTATCCCCTCTCTTCTGTGTGTATGCCCCACTCTCCTGTGTGTATCCCTTTCTCCTGTGTGTATATCCTCCTCTCTTCTGTGTATCCTCCCTTCACCTGTGTGTATCCTCCTCTCTTCTGTGTGTATCCCCTTCTTTCCTGTGTGTATCTCTCTCCTGTGTATCTTCCTCTCTCCTGTGTGTATCTTATTCTCTCCTGTGTGTATTTTTTTCTCCCCTGTGTGTATCTTCGTCTCTTCTGTGTGTATTCTTTCTTCCTGTGTGTATATCCTTCTCTTCTCTGTGTATCTCTCTTCCTTCTGTGTGTATGCCCCACTCTCCTGTGTGTATCTTCCTCTCTCCTGTGTGTACTTGCCCTCTCCTGTGTGTATCCTTTCCTTTTTTTTGTGTATCCACTTCTTTCCTTTGTGTATCCCCTTCTCTCCTTTGTGCATCCCCCTCTCTCGTGTGTATTTCCTTCTCCTGTTTGTTTTCTCCTCTCTACTCTGTGTATCCCCCTCTTCTGTGTGTATGCCCCTCTCTCCTGTGTGTATTCCCCTCTCTTCTGTGGGTATCCTTCACTCTCCTGTGTGTATCCTTTCCTCTTTTGTGAGCATCCTTCCCTCTTCTGTGTGTATCCCGCTTCCCCTGTGTGTATCCTCCTCTCTCCTGTGTGTATCCTCCTCTCTTCTGTGTGTATCCCCATCTTTCTCCTGTGTGTGTATCCTCCTCTCTCCTGTGTGTATCTTCTTCTCTCCTGTGTGTATTTTTCTCCTGTGTGTATCCTTCTCTCTTCTGTGTGTATCCTTTCTCTCCTGTGTGTGTATCCTTCTCTCCTGTGTGTATATCCTCCTCTCTTTGTGTGTATTCTCTCCTGTGTGTATCTTCCTCTCTCCTGTGTGTACTTGCCCTCTCCTGTGTGTATCCTTTCCTTTTTTTTGTGTATCCACTTCTTTCCTTTGTGTATCCCCTTCTCTCCTGTGTATCCCCTCTCTGTGTGTATTTCCTTCTCCTGTGTGTATCTTTCTCTCTCCTGTGTATATCCTCCTCTCTGTGTGTGTATCCCCTCTCTTCTGTGTGTGTATCCTCCTCCTGTGTGTATCCTCCTCTCTCCTGTGTGTATCCTCTCTCTTTGTGTGTATCCTTCTCTCTGTGTGTATCTCCTCTCCTGTGTGTATCCTCCTCTCTCCTGTGTGTATCCTCCTCTCTTCTGTGTGTATCCCCATCTTTTCTGTGTGTATCCTCCTCTCTCCTGTGTGTATCTTTCTCTCTCCTGTGTGTATCCTTCTCTCCCCTGTGTGTATCCTCGTCTCTTCTGTGTGTATCCTTCCTTCCTGTGTGTATACCCCTCTCTTCTGTGTGTATCTCTCTTCCTCCTGTGTGTATGCCCCACTCTCCTGTGTGTATCTTCCTCTCTCCTGTGTGTATCTGCCCTCTCCTGTGTGTATCCTTCCCTTTCCTTTGTGTATCCACTTCTTTCCTGTGTGTATCCCCCTCTCTCCTTTGTGCATCCCCATATCTCTTTTGTGTGTATTTTTCTCTCCTGTGTGTATTTCCTTCTCCTGTTTGTTTTCTTCTCTCTACTCTGTGTATACCCCTCTTCTGTGTGTATGCCCCTCTCTTTTGTGTGTATCTTCCTCTCTTCTGTGGGTATCCTTCACTCTCCTGTGTGTATCCTCCTCTCTTTTGTGTGTATCCTTCTCTCTTCTGTGTGTATCACGCTTCCCCTGTGTGTATCCTTTTCTCTCCTGTGTGTATCCTCTTTCCTGTGTGTATCTTCTTCTCTCCTGTGTGTATCCCCCTCTCTTTGTGTATCCCCTCTCTCCTGTGTGTATCCTCCTCTCTTTGTGTGTATCCTCCTCTGTGTATCCTCTCTCTCTGTGTGTGTATGCCCCTCTCTTTTGTGTGTATCCCCATCCCCTGTATGTATCCTCCTCTTTTTTGTGTGTATCTTTCTCTTTTGTGTGTATCCCCTTCTCCTGTGTGTATGCTCCTGTCTCCTTTGTGTATTTTCCTCTGTTTTGTGTGTATCCTCCGCTCTCCTGTATTTATCCCCATCCCCCTGTTTGTATTCCTCTGTCTCCTGTGTGTATTCCCCTCTCTCCTATGTGTATCCTTCCCTCTTTTGTGTGTATCTTTTTTCCCCTGTGTGTATCTTTCTCTCTTCTGTGTGTATCCTCCTCTCTCCTCTGTGTGTATTCTCTCTCCTGTGTGTATCCCCTCTCCTGTGTGTATCCTCCTCTCTCTTGTGTGTATCCTTCTTTCTCCTGTGTGTGTATCCTTTTCTCCTGTGTGTATCCTTCTCTCTTTTGTGTGTATCTTTTTTCCCCTGTGTGTATCTTTCTCTCTTCTGTGTGTATCCTCCTCTCTCCTATTTGTATCCTCCCTTCACCTGTGTGTATCCTCCTCTCTCATGTGTGTATCTTCCTTTCAGTTCTGTGTATCCTCCTGTCTTCTTTATGTATTCTTCTCTCTCCTGTGTTTATCACCTCTCTCTCCTCTGTGTATCCCCCTCTCTCCTGTGTGTATTTTTCTGTCTCCTGTATGTATCCAACGCTCCTGTGTGTATCCCCCTCTCTCTTTTGTGTATGCCCTTCTTTTGTGTGTATACTTTTCTCTTTTGTGTATATCCTCCTCTCGTTTGTGTGTATCCTTCTCTCTACTGTGTTTATCCCTCTGATCTCCTGTGTGTTTTCCCCTTCTCTCCTGTGTGTAACACCTTTCTTTCCTGTGTGTATACCCCCTTTCTCCTGTGTGTATCCCCCTCTTTTGTGTGTATCCCCTTTCTTCTTCTTCTTTTCTCCTTCTCCGGTGTGTATCCTTTTCTCTCCTGTGTTTACACTACTCTCTCTTGTGTGTATCACCCTTTCCTGTGTGTATAGTTTTCTATTCTCTGTTTATCCCCCTTTCTCCTTTGTTTATCACCCTTTTTTGTGTGTATGCCCCTCTCTCTTGTGTGTATCCTTCCTTCTGTGTGTATTCCTCTCTTTCCTGTGTGTATCCACTTATCCTGTGTGTTTCCTCCTCTCACCTGTGAGAGTCCCCCTCTCTCCTGTGTGTACCCTCCTCTCTCCTGTGTGTATCACCCCTCTCCTTTGTGTATCCCCCACTACCCTGTGTGTATCCTTCTGTCTCTTGTGTGTATCCTTCCCTCTTTTGTGTGTATTTCCCTCTCTTCTGTGTATCCTTTTCTCTCCTGTGTGTATCCTCTCTTTCCTGTGTGTATTCTTTTGTCTGCTCTGTGTATTTTTCTTTCTCCTGTGTTTACGCCCCTCTTCTTGTGTGTGTCCCCCTCTCCTGTGTGTATCTTTTTCTCTCCTGTGTATATGCCCCTTTCTCCTGTGTGTATCTCCCTCTTCTGTGTGTATGCCCCTTTTTCCTGTTGTTATCCCCCCTCCTGTATGTATCCTCCTCTATTCTGTATGTATCCTCCTCTTTTGTGTATCCTCTCTCTGTGTGTATCCTTCTCTCTCCTTTGTGTATCCTCCTCTTTTGTGTGTATCCTTTTCTCTCCTGTGTGTATTCTTCTTTCTCCTGTGTATCCTTCTCTCTCCTGTGTGTATCACCCCTCTTTTGTGTGTATCCTTTTCTCTCCTGTGTGCATTTCTCTCTCTCCTGTGTGTATCCTCCTCTGTTTTCTGTGTATCCTCCACTCTCCTGTGTTTATCCTCCTTTCTTCTGCTTGTATCGTCCTCTCTCCTGTTCGTATCCTTCTCTCTCCTTTGTGTATCCTCCTCTCTCCTGCGTGTATTCTTCTTTCTCCTGTGTGTCTCCTCCTCTCTCCTCTATGTATCCTTCTCTCTCCTGTGTGCATTCTCCTCTCTCCTGTGTGTTTCCTCTCTCCTGTGGATATCAATTCTTTCTCCTGTGCATATCCTCTTTTCTCCTGTGTGTAACCCCCTCTCTCCTGTGTGTATCCCTTCTCTCTCCTGTGTGTATCCCCCTCTCTCCTCTGTGTATCTCCTCTCTCCTCTGTGTATCCTCCTCTCTTTTGTGTGTATCCTCTTTTCTCCTGTGTCTACGCACCTCTCTTCTGTGTGTATCCCCCTCTCCTGTGTGTATCCTCTCTCTGTGTGTATCCCCCTCTCCTGTGTGTATACCCCTCTCTCCTGTGTGTATACCGCTCTCCTGTTTTTATCCTCCTCTCTCCTCTGTGTATCCTCCTCTCTCCTCTGTTTATTCCTTACTCTCCTGTGTATATCATTTTTTCCTTTGTTTATCCTCTTCTTTCCTTTGTGTAACCCCTCTCTCCTGTGTGTATTCTCCTCTCTGCCGTGTGTATACTCTTATCTCCTGTGTGTACGCCCCACCCTCCTGTGTGTATCTCCATGTCCTGTGTGTATCCTCCTCTCTTTTGTGTGTATTTTTCTTTCTCTTGTGTGTATCCCCCTCTCCTGTGTTTATGGTCCTCTTTTCTGTGTGTATTACCCCTCCTGTGTGTATCCTCCTCTCGCCTTTGTGTATCCTCCTCTCTCCTCGGTGTATCCCCCTCTCTCCTGTTTGTATTTTCCTCCTTTTTGTGTATTCCCCTCCCTCCTGTGTGTATGCTTCACTCTCCTGTGTGTACCCCCTCTCTTTTTCGTGTATTCACCCGCTCTCCTGTGTGTATCCATTTCTCTCCTGTGCATAAGCCCCTTTTTCCTGTGTGTATCCCCCTCTCCTGTGTGTATCCCCCTCTCTCCTGTGTGTATACCCCCTCTTCTGTGTTTATCTTACCTGCCTGTGTGTATCCCCATTTTTCCTCTGTGTTTCTTTTCTCCTTTGTATATCCTCCTTTCTCCTGTGTGTATCCTCCTCTCTCCTGTGTGTATCTTCCTTTCTCCTGTGTTTATTTTCCTCCCTTTGTTAGTATTTTGCTCTTCTTTGTGTGTATCCCCCACTCTCCTGTGTGTATTCTTCTTTCTTCTCTGTGTATTCTCCTCTTGCCTGTGTGTATCTTTCTCTCTCGTGTGTGTATCCTTTTCTCTCCAGCCTGTATCCTCCTCTCTCCTGTGTGTATCCCCCTCTATCCTGTGTTTACCTTCCTCTCTCCTGCGTGTATCCTCTTTTCTCCTGTGTGTTTCCTCCTCTCTTTTGTGTGCATCATTTTCTCTCCTGTGTGTATCCCCGTCTCCTGTGTGCATTCTCTTCTCTCTTGTGAGTATCCCTTCTTTCTTTTGTGCGTATCCCTCCATTCTACTGTGTGTAACACCCTCCATCCTGTGTGTATTCCTTCTCTCTCCTGTGCGTATCCCCTTCTCTCCTTTGTGTATCTCCTCTCTCCTGTGTGTATCTTTCTCTCTGCTGTGTGTATCCTGTTTTCTCCTGTGTCTATGCCCTCTCTCCTGTGTGTATCCCCTTCTCCTGTGTGTTTTCTCCTTTTTCCTGTGTTTATCCCTTTTTCTCCTGTGTGTATCCCCCTCTTCTGTGTGTAAGCCCTTCTCCCCTGTGTGTATCTCCCTCTCCTGTGTTTATCCTCTCTCCTTTTTGTATCCTCCTCTCTCTTCTGTTTATTGTCTACTCTCCTGTGTGTATCCCTTTTACCTTTGTCTATCCTCTTCTCTCCTGTGTGTACCCCTTTCTCCTGTGTGTACCCTCAACTATCCTGTGTGGATCACCACTTTCCATGTGTATCCCCCCTCTCTCCTGTGTGTATTTTCTCTCTTTTGTGTGTATGCCCCACTTCTGTTTGTATCCACTTCTCTCCTGTGTGCATTCCCTTCTCCCCTGTGTGGATCTTTCTCACTACTGTGTGTATGCCCTCTCTCCTATGTGTATCCTGCCCTATGCTGTGTGTATACTCCTCTCTCCTGTGTGTATCCATCTCTCTCATGTTTGTATTCTCTATTTTCCTGTGTGAATTCTCAGCTTTTCTGTTTGTATCACCACTCTCCTGTTTGAATCCTTCTCTCCCCTGTGTGTATCCTTCTGTCTACAGTTTGTATCCTTCCGACTTTTGTGCGTATTCTCCGGTCTTCTGTGTGTATCCTATATTTCCTGTGTGAATATTCCTCACTCCTGTGTATTCCCCTCTTCTGTGTGTACACTTCTCTATCCAGTGTGTATCCTTTATTCTCCTGTGTGTATCCTTCTTTCTCCTGTGTGTATCATTTTTCTCTCCTGTGTATATCAACCCTCTCTTTTGTGTGCATTTCCCCTGTCTCCTGTGTGTATCCCCCCTCAAGATTGTGTTTCCTTCTCCCCTCTGTGTGTTTCCTCTCTTTTATGTGTAACTTCCTCCCTTTTGTGTGTATACTTTCTCTCTCCTTTATGTATTTCCCACTCTCCTCTGTGTATCCCCTCTCTCCTGTGTGTATGCTCCTCTCTGCTGTGTGTATTCTTTTTTCTCCTGTGTACGCTTCTCTCTTCTGTGTGTTTCCCCTATTCTGTGTGTATCTTCCTATCTCTTTTGTTTATCCTTCTTTCTCCTGTATCACCCTCTTTAGTGTGTATGCTCCTCTCTCCTGTGTGTATTTCTTTCTCCTGTGTTTATTCTCCTCTCTCTTGTGTGTATATATTTCTCTCCTCTGTGTATTACCTACTCTCTTGTGTGTATCCCTCTCTCCTTTGTGTATGCACTTCTCTCCTTTGTGTATCCACTGTCTCCTGTGTGTACCCTCCACTCTCCTGTGTGTATAATCCCCCTCTTTTGTTATTTTTGACTCTCCAAAAGAACAAAGTTATGAAATGGACTAGTAATTATTCTTCACATGTGCAATATTCGAAGTGTTTCTGTGTATTACTCAGCGTTACACAGAATTAGAGTTCATATGAAATAGACTCCTGATTACTACCCAGGTGTGTATCATTCAGAAAGCCAATTAATTCATGGCTATCTTAAACAGTGTTCTGATTACTCCATAGAAGTTGATCATTCAATAAATCTTTGAATGAGAAGCCATACAAAATAGACACCTGACTATTGCTCCATTGTGAATTATTCAATAAGGATCTAAATGAGTGGTAGTATAAAATAGAATCCTGAGAATTTCCCAGGTGTGTATCCTTCAGGGAGGCACAGAATGATTGGACATATAAAAATGCTCGACTATTACCCGGGTGTGGCTTATTCACTGAGGATCTAAATGAGTGGCTACATGAAGTAGACTCTTAACTCTTCCCCAAGTGTGTATTATTGAATGAGATTCTGACTCAGTGGGCATAAAAAAGAGACTCAGGTGTATTGCCCAGGTGTTCATTACTTTAAAAGACTCTGAATGTTTAGGCATTTGAAGTAGATGCTTGACTGTTTCTGAGAAGAGTATTATTCACAGAGGCCCAGAACGAGTGGCCATGTAAAAAAGATTCCTGACTTATCAGATATACATGTTATTCACAAAAACACCGAAAGGGTGGCCTTATGAAATAGACTGCATTTTACTCAATAGGTGTGTGTTATTTTTTGACTATCTGAACGAACCACCAAATGAAATAAACTAGTGATTATTCCCCACATGTGCAATATTCGAAGAGGTTCTGTATGAGTGTCCATATCCAATAGTCTCCTTACTCTCACACATGTGTGTATCATTCACGGAGCTGCTTCATTTGGGCTACAGTCAATAGGGTCCTCACTCCTTCACAGCTGTTTATTATGCACAGAAACTCCGAATGAGAGGCCGTATGAAATATACAACTTACTATTGCCCCATTGTGCATTATTTGGTAATGCTGTGATTGAGTGGTCATATGACCTCGACTCTGACTATTCCCAAGGTGTGTATTTTTCAGTCCGTTTCTGAACGAGTGACCACATAAAATAGACTCCTTACTCTGTCCTCTTGACAATTTCCAGCTCTGCATTTTCCACTGGGTCGCTGGGTGAATGGTCATATCAAATAATCTCCAGACTATTCTCCAGGTGTGCATTATTCAGTGAGTCTCTTAATAAGTGGCTATATAAATTAGAATCCTGAGTATTTTCCAGAAATATATGATTCTTCACTGAGGAACTGAATAAGTGGCCATGTCAAGTACACTCCTGACATTTTCATACGTCTGTATTATTCTGTGAGGCTCTGAATGAGTGGCCATAAAATAGAGACTCCTATATATTACTCAGGCGTGGGTTTTACATTCGGCTGTAAATGAGTGGCTATACGAAATAGAATCCTGACTTACCCAAGGTGCCTGTTATTCAATTAGGCTCTGAGTATGTGGCTATATGAAATAGAATTCTTACTACAATACAGGTGTTCTTTACTTAATGAACCTCTGAAGAAATGCCACATGTAATAGCATCCAGAGTATTCCTCAGGTATTTATTATTCACTGAGGCTCTGAAACTTTGGCCATATGAAATGGTATCCTGACAAGTCTACAGGCGTGTATTGTTGACACTGACTCTCAATATTTGGGCCTACGGAATAGACTAGTGACTATTCCAAAGCTGTGTATTACTGACACAGGCTTTGATTTTGTGGCCACATAAAATAGACTAGTGTCTATTCCACACGTGTGCATTATTCCCTTATTCTGTAAATGAGAGGCTATGTAAAGTATATTCCTAACACTTCCCCAGGTGTGTGTCCCTCAGTGAGGCTCCTTTTGTATGACCACGTGAAATAGGTTGATGTCTGTCTCCAATAATTTTATTATTCAGTGAATCTTTGAATTAATGGCTATATGAAATAGACTGCTGAATACTTTCCATTTGTGCATTATTCATTGAGGTTACGAGTAAGTGGCTATGTTAAAATGGAATCCTGACTAATCCTCACGTGCATATTATTCACGGAGGCTATGAATGTTTGTCCAAATGAAATAGACTCCTGGCTACTCCACAGGTCTGCATTATTAACCGAGGCTCTGAATGAATGTCCATCGAAAATAGACTCCAAATTATTCTCCAGGTGTGTATTATTCTGTGAGCCTCAGAAGATGTAACCGTACTAATTAGATTTCTTATTGTATCAAGGGCCTATCTTATGCACTGAGGCTCTGAATATGTGTCTACATGAAAGAGTCTCCTGACTACACTACATGTTGCAATGACACATTAAATGAGAGGCCACATAAAAAAGTCTCCCGACTATTCCACAGGTGTGCATTATTTAGGGAGACTCTGAATGAGGAGATAGAAGTAAATCCTATTTATCCAGGTGTGTACATTTAGTGAGGCTCTCAACGGGTAGCCATAGGAAAGAGATTTCTGACTATTCTGCAGGTGTGATTTATTCAGTGATTCTCTGAATGAGAGGCCATAAAAAATAGACAGCATATTATATCACGTGTGTAATATTCAGTGAGGTTGTGAAATAGGGGCCATATGAAAAAGAATTCTAATGACTACACATGTGTATTATTAACTGTTTGTCTGAATGAGAAGCCGTATGACATAGCCACCTCATTATTCTCCATGTGTGCAATATTCCAACAGGTTCGGTATGAGTGTCTATACCAAATAGACTCCTGAAGCTCCCCCAGGTGTGTATTACTCAGCGTTAAACAGAATTAGAGTTCATATGAAATAGACTCCTGACTACAACCCAGGTGTGTATCATTCAGAAAGGCAATTAATTCATGGCTATCTTAAACAGTGTCCTGATTACTCCATAGAAGTTCATTATTTACTGAAACTCTAAATGAGAGGCCATACAAAATAGACCCTTGAATATTGCTCTATTGTGAATTATTCAATAAGGTTCTAAATAAGTGGTAGTATGAAATAGAATCCTGAGAATTCCCCAGGTGTGTATCATTCAGGGAGGCACAGATTGAGTGGCCATATAAAAAATGCTCAAATAATACCCTGAAGTGGATTATTCACTGAAGATCTAAATGAGTGGCAAAATGAAGTAGACCCTTAACTCTTCGCCAGGTGTGTATTATTGAATGACACTCTAACTAAGTGGGCATAAAAAAGAGACTCAGGTGTATTTCACAGGTGTTCATTACTTACAGAGACTCTGAATGTCTAGGAATTTGAAGCAGACCCTTGACTGTTTCTGAGGGGAGTATTATTCAAAGAGGCCCAGAACGTGTGGCCATGTGAAAGAGATTCCTGACTAATCAGATATACATGTTATTCACTAAAACACTGAAAGAGTGGCCTTTTGAAATAGACCGCATGTTACTACACAGGTGCGCGTTTTTTTATTTTTATTGCATTATAGGTTTTGGGGTACATGTGCAGAACGTGCAAGATAGTTGCATAGGTACACAAATGGCAGTGTGTTTGCTGCCTTCCTCCCCTTCACACACACTTGGTATTCATCCCCAGGCTATCACCCCCAGCCCCACCCGCTGTCCCTCCCCCATTTCCCCCAACAGTCCCCAGTGTATAGTAGACCGCCTCTCTGTGTCCATGTGTTCTCATTTTTCTCACCCACCTATGAGTGAGTATATGCGGTATTTCTTTTTCTGTTCTTGTGTCAGTTTGCTGAGAATGATGTTCTCCAGATTCATCCATGTCCTTACAAAGGACACAAACTCATCATTTTTGCTTGCTGCATAATATTCCATGGTGTATATGTGCCACATTTTCCCAGTCCAGTCTATCATCGATAGGCATTTGGGTTGGTTCCAGGTCTTTGCTATTGTAAACAGTGCTGCAATGAACATTCGTGTGCATGTGTCCTTATAGTAGAACGATTTATAGTCCTTTGGATAGATACCCAGTAATGAGATTGCTGGGTCAAATGGAATTTCTATTTCTAGGTCCCTGAGGAATCGCCACACTGTCATCCACAATGGTTGAACTAATTTACACTCCCACCAACAGTGTAAGAGTGTTCCTATTTCTCCACATCCTCTCCAGCATCTGCTGTCTCCGGATTTTTTAATGATCGCCACTCTAACTGCTGTGAGATGATATCTCAATGTGGTTTGGATTTGCATCTCTCTAATGACCAATGATGATGTGCCCTTTTTCATCTGTTTGTTGGCCTCATGTATGTCTTCTTTTGTAAAGTTTCTGTTCATATCCTGTGCCCATTTTTGAATGGGCTTGTTTGTTTTTTTTTTTTCTGTAAATCTGTTTGAGTTCTTTGTAAATTCTGGATATCAGCCCTTTGTCAGATGTGTAAACTGCAAAGATTTTTTTCCAATTCTGATGGTTGCCGATTCACTCTAGTGACTGTTTCTTTTGCCGTGCAGAAGCTGTGGAGTTTGATTAGGTCCCATTTGTCTATTTTGGCTTTTGTTGCCAATGCGTTTGGTGTTTTGTTCATGAAGTCCTTGCCTACTCCTATGTCCTGAATGGTTTTACCTAGATTTTCTTCTAGGGTTTTTATGGTGTCAGGTCTTACGTTTAAGTCTTTAATCCATCTGGAGTTAATTTTAGTGTAAGGTGTCAGAAAGAGGTCCAGTTTCTGCTTTCTGCACATGACTAGCCAGTTTTCCCAACACCATTTATTAAATAGGGAATCCTTTCCCCATTGCCTGTTTTTGTCTGGCTTATCGAAGATAATATGGTTGTAGATATGTTGTGTTTCCTCCGATGCTTGTGTTCTGTTCCATTGGTCTATATCTCTATTTTGGTACCAGTACCATGCTGTTTTGATTACTGTAGCCTTGTAGTATAGTTTGAAGTCTGGTAGCGTGATGCCTCCTGCTGTGTTCTTTTTACTTAGAATTGACTTGGCTATGCGGGCTCTTTTTTGGTTCCATATGAAATTCATGGTGGTTTTTTCCAGTTCTGTGAAGAAATTCAATGGTAGTTTGATGGGGATAGCATTGAATGTGTAAATTACTTTGGGCAGTATAGCCATTTTCACAATATTGATTCTTCCTAACCACGAACATGGAATGTTTCTCCATCTGTTTGTGTCCTCTCTTATTTCGTTGAGCAGTTGTTTGTAGTTTTCCTTAACGAGGTCCCTTACATTCCTTGTGAGTTGTATTCCTAGGTATTTTATTTTCTTTGTAGCAATTGTGAATGGCAGTTCGTTCTTAATTTAATTCTCTTTAAGTCTGTTATTGGTGTATAGGAATGCTTGTGATTTTTGAACATTGATTTTATATCCTGAGACTTTGCTGAAGTTGCTTATCAGTTGCAGGAGCTTTTGGGCTGAGGTGATGGGGTCTTCTAGGTATACTATCATGTCATCTGCAAATAGAGACAATTTGGCTTCCACCTTTCTATTTGAATACCCTTTATTTCTTTTTCTTGCCTGATTGCTCTGGCTAGAACTTCCAGTACTATGTTGAATAGAAGTGGTGAGAGAGGGCATCCTTGTCTAGTGCTGGATTTCAAAGGGAATGTTTCCAGTTTTTGCCTATTAAGTATGATATTGGCTGTTGGTTTGTCGTAAATACCTTTTATTACTTTGAGATATGTTCCATCAATACCAAGGTTTTTGAGGGTTTTTAGCATAAAGGGCTGTTGAATTTTGTCAAATGCCTTCTCTGCGTCAATTGAGATAAATATGTGGTTTTTGTTTTTGCTTCTGTTTATGTGGTGAATTACATTTATAGACTTGCATATGTTGAACCAGCCTTGCATCCCCGGGATGAATCCTCCTTGATCATGATGGATAAGATTTTAATGTGCTGTTGCAATCGATTTGCCAATAATTTATCGAAGGTTTTTGCATCTATGTTCATCATGAATATTGGCCTGAAGTTTTTTTTTTCTTCTTGAATCTCTGCCAGGTTTTGGTATCAGGATGATGTTGGTCTCATAAAATGATTTGGGAAGGGTTCCCTCTTTTTGGATTATTTGGAATAGTTTCAGAAGGAATGGTACCAGATCCTCTTTGTGTGTCTGGTAGAATTCAGCTGTGAACCCATCTGGACCTGGGCTTTCTTTGTGTGGTAGGCTCTTAATTGCTGCCTCAACTTCTGACCTTGTTATTGGTCTATTCATAGTATTGGCTTCCTCCTGGTTTAGGCTTGGGAGGACACAGGCGTCCAGGAATTTATCCATTTCTTCCTGATTTAC
The DNA here is from genome assembly GCA_021498475.1 of Saguinus midas. Taxonomy (NCBI): domain Eukaryota; kingdom Metazoa; phylum Chordata; class Mammalia; order Primates; family Cebidae; genus Saguinus; species Saguinus midas. Next base: position 14,948 of record JAKFGQ010000056.1, on the reverse strand, counting down.
TAGTTTGTGTGCATAGAGTTTTTTTAGTATTCTCTGATGATGGTTTGAATTTCTGTGGAATCTGTGGTGATTTCCCCTTTATCGTTTTTTATTGCATCTATTTGGTTGTTCTATCTTTTCTTTTTTATCAATCTGGCTAGTGGTCTGTCTATTTTGTTGATCTTTTCGAAAAACCAGCTCTTGGATTTATTGATTTTCTGAAGGGTTTTTCTTGTCTCTATCTCCTTCAGTTCTGCTCTGATCTTAGTTATTTCTTGTCTTCTGCTAGGTTTTGAGCTTTTTTGGTCTTGCTCCTCTAGCTCTTTCAATTTTGACGATAGGGTGTCCATTTTGGATCTCTCCACTCTTCTCATGTGGGCACTTATTGCTATATATTTTCCTCTACAGACTACTTTAAATGTGTCCCAGAGATTCTGGTACGTTGTGTCTTCATTCTCGTTGGTTTCAAAGAACTTCTTTATTTCTGCCTTCATTTCATTGTTTATCCAATCAACATTCAAGAGCCAGTTGTTCGGTTTCCATGAAGCTGTGCGGTTCTGAGTTATTTTCTGAATTCTGAGTTCCAACTTGATTGCACTATGGTCTGAGAGACTGTTTGTTATGATTTCCGTTGTTTCGCATTTGCTGAGGAGTGCTTTACTTCCAATTATGTGGTCAATTTTGGAGTAGGTGTGATGTGGTGCTGAGAAGAATGTATATTCTGTGGATTTGGGGTGGAGAGTTCTGTAAATGTCTATCAGGTTTGCTTGTTCCAGGTGTGAGTTCAAGTCCTGGATATCCTTGTTAATTTTCTGTCTGGTTGATCTGTCTGCTATTGACAATGGAGTGTTAAAGTCTCCCCCTATTATTGTGTGGGAGTCTAAGTCCTTTTGTAAGTCATTAAGAACTTGCCTTATATATCTGGGTGCTCCTACATTGCGTCCATATATATTTAGAATCGTTATCTCTTCTTGTTGTATCGATACTTTTACCATTATGTAATGACCTTCTTTGTCTCTATTGATCTTTGTTACTTTAAAGTCTATTTTATCAGAGATGAGAATTGCAACTCCTGCTTTTTTTTGCTCTCCATTTGCTTGGTAAATCTTTCTCCATCCCTTTATTTTGAGCCTTTGTGTATCCTTGCATGTGAGATGGGTTTCCTGGATACAGCACATTGATGGGTTTTGGTTTTTTATCCAATTTGCCAGTCTGTGTCTTTTGATTGGTGCATTTAGCCCATTTACATTCAGGGTTAATATTGTTATGTGTGAATTTGATACTGCCATTTTGATGCTAGCTGGCTGTTTTGCCCGTTGGTTCATGTACATTCTTCATTTTGTTGATGGTCTTTAGCATTTGGTATGCTTTTAGGCTGGCTGGAACTGGTTGTTTTTTTCTTTTTCTTTTTTTTTTTTAATTTTTATTGCGTTATAGCTTTGGGGGTACATGTGCAGAACGAGCAAGATAGTTGCACAGGCACACACATGGCAGTGTGCTTTGCTGCCTTCCTCCCCCTCACCCACACTTGGCATTCATCCCCAGGCTGTCCCCCCCAGCCCCCCACGCTGTCCCTCCCCCTTTCTCCCCAACAGTCCCCAGTGTATAGTAGACCACCTCTCTGTGTCCATGTGTTCTTATTTTTCTTACCCACCTATGAGTGAGTATATGCGGTATTTCTTTTTCTGTTCTTGTGTCAGTTTGCTGAGAATGATGTTGTCCAGATTCATCCATGTCCCTACAAAAGACACAAACTCATCATTTTTGATTGCTGCATAATATTCCATGGTGTATATGTGCCACATTTTCCCAGTCCAGTCTGTCATCGTTGGGCATTTGGGTTGGTTCCAGTTCTTTGCTATTGTAAACAGTGCTGCAATGAACATTCGTGTGCATGTGTCCTTATAGTAGAACGATTTATAGTCCTTGATAGATACCCAGTAATGGGATTGCTGGGTCAAATGGAATTTCTATTTCTAGGTCCCTGAGGAATCGCCACACTGTCTTCCACAATGGTTGAACTAATTTACACTCCCACCAACAGTGTAAGAGTGTTCCTATTTCTCCACATCCTCTCCAGCATCTGCTGTCTCCAGATTTTTTAATGATCGCCATTCTCACTGGCGTGAGATGGTATCTCAATGTGGTTTTGATTTGCATCTCTCTAATGGCCAATGACGATGAGCACTTTTTCATATGTTAGTTGGCCTCATGTATGTCTTCTTTTGTAAAGTTTCTGTTCATATCCTTTGCCCATTTTTGAATGGGCTTGTTTGTTTTTTTCCTGTAAATCTGTTTGAGTTCTTTGTAAATTCTGGATATCAACCCTTTGTCAGATGTGTAAACTGCAAAGATTTTTTCCCATTCTGATGGTTGCCGATTCACTCTAGTGACTGTTTCTTTTGCTGTGCAGAAGCTGTGGAGTTTGATTAGGTCCCATTTGTCTATTTTGGCTTTTGTTGCCAATGCTTTTGGTGTTTTGGTCATGAAGTCCTTGCCTACTCCTATGTCCTGAATGGTTTTGCCTAGATTTTCTTCTAGGGTTTTTATGGTGTCAGGTCTTACATTCAAATCTTTAATCCATCTGGAGTTAATTTTAGTGTAAGGTGTCAGGAAGGGGTCCAGTTTCTGCTTTCTGCACATGGCTAGCCAGTTTTCCCAACACCATTTATTAAATAGGAATCCTTTCCCCATTGCCTGTTTTGTCTGGTTTATCAAAGATAATATGGTTGTAGATGTGTTGTGTTGCCTCCGATGCCTCTGTTCTGTTCCATTGGTCTATATCTCTGTTTTGGTACCAGTACCATGCTGTTTTGATTACTGTAGCCTTGTAGTATAGTTTGAAGTCTGGAAGCGTGATGCCTCCGCTATGTTCTTTTGCTTAGAATTGACTTGGCTATGCGGGCTCTTTTTGGTTCCATATGAAATTCATGGTGGTTTTTCCAGTTCTGTGAAGAAATTCAATGGTAGTTTGATGGGGATAGCATTGATTGTGTAAATTACTTTGGGCAGTATAGCCATTTTCACGATATTGATTCTTCCTAACCACGAACATGAAATGTTTCTCCATCTGTTTGTGTCCTCCCTTATTTCGTTGAGCAGTTGTTTGTAGTTTTCCTTAAAGAGGTCCCTTTCATTCCTAGTGAGTTGTATTCCTAGGTATTTTATTTTCTGTGTAGCAATTGTGAATGGCAGTTCGTTCTTGATTTGGTTCTCTTTAAGTCTGTTATTGGTGTATAGGAATGCTTGTGATTTTTGAACATTGATTTTATATCCTGGGACTTTGCTGAAGTTGCTTATCAGTTGCAGGAGCTTTTGGGCTGAGGTGATGGGGTCTTCTAGATATACTATCATGTCGTCTGTAAATAGAGACAATTTGGCTTCCACCTTTCCTATTTGAATACCCTTTATTTCTTTTTCTTGCCTGATTGCTCTGGCTAGAACTTCCAGTACTATGTTGAATAGAAGTGGTGAGAGAGTGCATCCTTGTCTAGTGCCGGATTTCAAAGGGAATGCTTCCAGTTTTGCCCATTAAGTATGATATTGGCTGTTGGTTTGTCATAAATAGCTTTTATTACTTTGAGATATGTTCCATCAATACCAAGTTTATTGAGGGTTTTAGCATAAAGGGCTGTTGAATTTTGTCAAATGCCTTCTCTGCATCAATTGAGATAATCATGTGATTTTGTTTTGCTTCTGTTTATGTGGTGAATTACATTTATAGACTTGCGTATGTTGAACCAGCCTTGCATCGCTGGGATGAATCCTACTTGATCATGATGGATAAGTTTTTAATGTGCTGTTGCAATCGGTTTGCCAGTATTTTATTGAAGATTTTGCATCTATGTTCATCATGGATATTGGCCTGAAGTTTTCTTTTCTTGTTGAGTCTCTGCCAGGTTTTGGTATCAGGATGATGTTGGTCTCATAAAATGATTTGGGAAGGGTTCCTCTTTTGGATTATTTGGAATAGTTTCAGAAGGAATGGTACCAGATCCTCTTTGTGTCTGGTAGAATTCAGCTGTGAACCCATCTGGACCTGGGCTTTTTTTGTGTGGTAGGCTCTTAATTGCTGCCTCAACTTCAGACCTTGTTATTGGTCTATTCATAGTTTCGGCTTCCTCCTGGTTTAGGCTTGGGAGGACACAGGCGTCCAGGAATTTATCCATTTCTTCCTGATTTACTAGTTTATGTGCATAGAGTTGTTTGTAGTATTCTCTGATGATGGTTTGAATTTCTGTGGAATCTGTGGTGATTTCCCCTTTATCGTTTTTTATTGCATCTATTTGGTTGTTCTCTCTCTTCTTTTTTATCAGTCTGGCTAGTGGTCTGTCTATTTTGTTGATCTTTTCGAAAAACCAGCTCTTAGACTTGTTGATTTTTTGAAGGGTTTTTCTTGTCTCTATCTCCTTCAGTTCTGCTCTGATCTTAGTTATTTCTTGTCTTCTGCTAGGTTTTGAGCTTTTTTGATCTTGCTCCTCTAGCTCTTTCAATTTTGACGATAGGGTGTCAATTTTGGATCTCTCCACTCTTCTCATGTGGGCACTTATTGCTATATATTTTCCTCTACAGACTGCTTTAAATGTGTCCCAGAGATTCTGGTACGTTGTGTCTTCATTCTCGTTGGTTTCAAAGAACTTCTTTATTTCTGCCTTCATTTCATTGTTTATCCAATCAACATTCAAGAGCCAGTTGTTCAGTTTCCATGAAGCTGTGCGGTTCTGAGTTATTTTCTGAATTCTGAGTTCCAACTTGATTGCACTATGGTCTGAGAGACTGTTTGTTATGATTTCCGTTGTTTTGCATTTGCTGAGGAGTGCTTTACTTCCAATTATGTGGTCAATTTTGGAGTAGGTGTGATGTGGTGCTGAGAAGAATGTATATTCTGTGGATTTGGGGTGGAGAGTTCTGTAAATGTCTATCAGGTTTGCTTGTTCCAGGTCTGAGTTCAAGTCCTGGATATCCTTGTTAATTTTCTGTCTGGTTGATCTGTCTGCTATTGACAATGGAGTGTTAAAGTCTCCCCCTATTATTGTGTGGGAGTCTAAGTCCTTTTGAAAGTCATTAAGAACTTGCCTTATATATCTGGGTGCTCCTACATTGGGTCCATATATATTTAGAATCGTTATCTCTTCTTGTTGTATCGATACTTTTACCATTATGTAATGACCTTCTTTGTCTCTTTTGATCTTTGTTACTTTAAAGTCTATTTTATCAGAGATGAGAATTGCAACTCCTGCTTTTTTTTGCTCTCCATTTGCTTGGTAAATCTTCCTCCATCCCTTTATTTTGAGCCTTTGTGTATCTTTGCATGTGAGGTGGGTTTCCTGGATACAGCACACCGATGGGTTTTGGTTTTTTATCCAATTTGCCAGTCTGTGTCTTTTGATTGGTGCATTTAGCCCATTTACATTCAGGGTTAATATTGTTATGTGTGAATTTGATACTGCCATTTTGATGCTAGCTGGCTGTTTTGCCCGTTGGTTCATGTACATTCTTCATTTTGTTGATGGTCTTTAGCATTTGGTATGCTTTTTGGATGGCTGGAACTGGTTGTTTCTTTCTATGTGTAGTGCCTCTTTCAGGAGCTCTTGTAAAGCAGGCCTAGTGGTGACAAAATCTCTGAGTACTTGCTTGTTCGTGAAGGATTTTATTTTATTTTTCACTTTTGAAGCTCAGTTTCGCTGGATATGAAATTCTGGGTTGAAAGCTCTTTTCTTTAAGGATGTTGAATATTGGCCCCCACTCTCTTCTGGCTTGTATAGTCTCTGCTGAGAGATCTGCTGTGAGTCTGATGGGCTTGCCTTTGTGGGTGACCTGACCTTTCTCTCTGGCTGCCCTTAGTATTTTCTCCTTTGTTTCAACCCTAGTGAATCTGACGATTATGTACCTTGGGGTTGCTCTTCTTGCAGAGTATATTTGTGGTGTTCTCTGTATTTCCTGGAGTTGAGTATTGACCTGTCTTGCTAGGTTGGGGAAATTTTCCTGGATAATATCCTGAAGAGTGTTTTCCAGCTTGGATTCATTCTCTTCGTCACATTCTGGTACACCTATCAAACGTAGGTTAGGTCTCTTCACATAGTCCCACATTTCTTGGAGATTTTGTTCATTCCTTTTTGCACTTTTTTCTTTAATCTTGGTTTCTCGTTTTATTTCATTGAGTTGATCTTCAACTTCTGATATTCTTTCTTCTGCTTGGTCAATTCGGCTGTTGAAACTTGTGCATGCTTCGCGAAGTTCTCGTGTTGTGTTTTCAGCTCCTTCAATTCATTCATATTCCTCTCTAAATTGTCCATTCTGGTTATCAATTCCTCGAATCTTTTTTCAAATCTTTTTTCTAGGTTCTTAGTTTCTTTGCACTGGTTTAGAACATGTTCCTTTAGCTCACTGAAGTTTCTAATTATCCACTTTCTGAAGTCTGATTCCGTTATTTTGTCACATTCATTCTCCGTCCAGCTTTGTTCCCTTGCTGGTGAGGAGTTTTGGTCCTTTTTGGAGGTGAGGTGTTTTGGTTTCGGTGTTTTCCTCCTTTTGCGCTGGTTTCTTCCCATCTTTATGGATTTATCCGCCTGTCGTCTTAGTATTGGCTGATTTTTCAATTGGGTCTCTGTGTGGACACTGAGATTGTTGATGATGAAGTATTTCTGTTACTTAGTTTTCCCTCTAATGATCTATCCTCTCTGCTGTATGAGTGCTGAGGTCCACTCCAGGCCCTACTTGTCTGGGGTATACCTGCAGCAGCTGCAGAACAATGAGGATGATACCAGTTTCTTCTTCTGCTGCCCTTGTTCCAGAATGATGCCAGCCAAATGTCAGTCTGATTAGTCCTTTCTGGGGTGACTCCTTGGATATACAGGGTCAGGAGCTGCTTGAGGAGACAGTCTGTGCTTTATAGGAGCTCCAGTGCTGAGCTGTGAGCTCCGTTGTTCATTCAGGGTTGTTGGGAGGTTGTTTATGTCTGCTGCAATAGAACTCATAAAACACCACTCTTTTTTTTTTCACCCTTAGATGCTCTGTCTCAGGGAGTTGGGGCTTTCTCTATGAGTATCTGTTGCACTGTCCTGCCCCACTAGATGGCAGTCTATTCACTATTTGCCTGCCGGGGCTCTGACCTGCTAGCGCGGTTCCACGCTGTTGCTGCTGGGCTCCCTTCTGCTGTGGAGCGCGGAGTCTCTCTGTTATGGCAGGTTGCCTCGGCAACGGCAAGCAGTCCTGGGCGGTACTTAAGTGGGGGTGCACTTTGTCATCAATGGTGGACGCCCCTCTCTGACCGGGCTGCACCGTCCTAGATGCCGGCAACAAAACTCTCAGCCCCAAGCACCTCCAGTCACCGCCCTGCTTGTCCCATGAGTGTGGGACCCGCGGAGCCTGATCACCCTGCTCCCTGCCTCAGAGTCCGTCCTCTCTCTCTCTCTCTCTTCCTCTCCCCAAGCTGAAAGGTCGACTCTCTCACTGGCGCCCCAGGAGCCTGCCGATTGGGCACTGGGATTCGTGCAATCTCCCGTGCCGCTGCCCACTACCCCGGCTCAGATCACGCTTCCCAGGAAACTCCTGGTCTGGCTCATTGTCCAAGTCCCGTTCAATCAGATTGACATGCCAATCTGCCCTTCCAAATTTCAGATTGCCGGTTTAACAGGGCACCCAGACCAGTGAGTTCCGCGTGGTGCGCTCGCCATTGCGGCCCGACCGAAGAGGCAGCAGCCGCCGCAGCTGGCGTTCTTGTCTCTCCCACACCTGGGACTTTCAACGCTCTGTGGGCATAAAAGGAACATCCAAGGATGCGTCTAGGACTCACCCTCTGCGCCTTCACCAAGAGCTGCAATCCTGAGTCACCTCTCTGACGCCATCTTGCCTCCCTTCTCCCACAGGTGTATATTTTTTACCGAGGCTCTGAATGAATATCCATCGAAAATAGACTCAGAATTATTCTCCAGGTGTGTACTATACAGTGAGGATCAGAAGATGTTGCCATATAAATTAGATTTCTTACTATATCTGGGGCCTGTTTTATTCACTGAGGCTCTGAATATGTGTCTACGTGATATAGACTCCTGACTGCATTACATTATTCAGTGACACTCTGAATTACAGGCCACATGAAAAAGTCTCCTGACTATTACACATGTGTGCCTTATTTAGTGAGAATTTGAATGAGGGGTAAAGGTAAATCCTATTTTCCCCGGTGTGTACACTTAGTGAGGCTCTTAACGAGTGGCCATAGGAAAGAGACATCTGACTATTCAGCAGGTGTGCATTATTTAGAGATTCTTTGAATGAGTGGCCATAAAAAATAGACTCCAGTAAATATCACAAGTGTGTAATATTCAGTGAGGCTGTGAAGGATCCTCTTGTATACCTTCTTTCTCCTGTGTATCACCTCTCTCCTGTTTGTATTCTCTTCTCTCCTGTGTGTATCCTCCTCCCTCCTGTGTGTACTCCCTTTTTTCTTTGTGTATTCCCCTTAACTGTGTGTATTTTCCTCTTTCCTGTGTGTATCTCCTTTTTCTGTGTTTATCCATTTTTCCTGTGTGTATGCCCCTGTCTCCTGTGTGTACCCTCCTCCATCCTGTGTATATCACCACTCTCCTGTGTATATCCCCCTCTCTCCGGTGTGTATTCTTCTGTCTCCTGTGTGTATCCTGCTCTCTTTTGTGTGTAAACTCCTCTATCCTGTGTGTATCCTCCTCTCTCCTGTGTGTATCCCCCTCTTCTGTGTGTATCCTTTTCTCTGCTCTGTGTATCCTCCTCTCTTCTGTGTGTATCCTCCTCCCTCTTGTGTGTACCCCTCCTCTCTCGTATGTGTATTCCTCCACTCTCCTGTGTGCATCCCCGCTCTTTCCTGTGTGTATCCCCTCCCTCCTTTGTGTATCCCCCTCTCTCTTTGTGTATCCCCACTCTTTAGTGTGTATCTTCCTCTCTGCTTTATGAATCCTCCTCTCTTCTGTGTGTACGCCCTGTTCTCATGTGTTTATCCCCCTCTCCTTTGTGTATTCTCCCCTCTCCTGTGTCTATCCCCCATTCTCCTGTGTGTATCTCTCTCTCCTGTGTGTATTCCCACCTCTCCTGTGTATATCCTTCTCTACTGTGTTTATCCTCCTCTCTCCTGTGTGTATCCTCCTTTTTTTAGTGTATTCCCCTCTCTCCTGTGTGTATACCCCTCTCCTGTGTGTACCCTCCTCTCTCCTGTGTTTATCACCACTCTTCTGTGTGTATCCTCCTCTCTCCAGTGTGTATTCCCCCCTCCTGTGTGTATCCCTTCTCTCTCCTGTGTGTATCCTCTCTCCTGCGTGTATTTTCCTCTCTCCTGTGTGTATCCTCCTCTCTCCTGCATTTATCCTTTCCTCTTCTGTCTGTATCCTTCACTCTTTTGTGTGTATCTTCCTCTCTCCTGTATTTATTTTTCTTTCTCTGTGTGTATCTTACTCTCTCCTGTGTGTATGCCTCAATCTCCTGTGTGTATTTTCTTCCCACATGTTTGTATGCCTCAATCTCCTGTTTGTATCCCTCTCTCTCCTTTGTGTATCCACACTCCCTCCTGTATATATCCCCCCACTCTCCTGTGTGTATCTTCCTCTTTCCTGTGTGTATGCCACTCTCTTTTGTGTGTATCCCACTCTCCTGTGTGTAGCCCCCTATGTCCTGTATGTATCTCCCCGTTTCCTCAGCGTATCCCTCTCGCCTGTGTATCTCCCTCTCTTTTGTGTGTTTTCTCCTCTTATTTGTGTATTCTCCTTTCTCCTCTGTGTAGCTTCCTCTCTCCTTTGTGTATCCTCCTCTCTCCTGTGTGTATCCTCCTCTCTCCTGTGTGTATCTCCCTCCCCCCTGTGTGTATGCTGCACTCTCCTGTTTGTATCTTTCTTGTTCCTGTGTGTATCCCCCTCTCTCCTGTGTGTATCCTCCTCTCTCCTGTGTGTATGCCCCTCTCTCTTGTGTGTATTCCCCTCTCTCCTGTGTTTATCCCACTCTCTCCTGTGTGTATCTCCCACTCCTGTTTGTATCCCCCCACTCTCCTGTGTGTATTACCCTGTTTCCTGTGTGAATCCAACTCTCCTGTGTGTATCCTTCTCTCCTGTGTTTATTCTCCTCTCTCCTGTGTGTGTTCTCCTCTGTCCTGTGTGTATTTTCCTCTCTCCTGTGTGTATCTTTTTATATCCTTTGTGTATCCCTCCTCTTTCCCTTGTGTTTTCCCCCACTCTCCTGTGTGTAACCCCTTTCTCTTCTGTTTGTATCCCCTTTCTTCTGTGGTTATTCCCCTCTCTCCGGTGCGTATACCCTCTCTCCTGTTTGCATTCTCCACTCTCCTGTGTGTATCTTCCTCTCTTCTGTGTGTACGCCTCTCTCACCTGTGGGTATCCCCCTCTCCTGTGTGTATCCTCCTCTCCCTTTTGTGTATTCCCCTTTCTCCTGTGTGTATGCCCCTTTTCTGTGTGTATGCGCCTCTCAACTTTGTGTATCCTTCAGTCCCCTCTGTATATCCTTTTCTCTTTTGTGTGTATCCTCTTCTCTTTTGTGTGAATCCACTCTCCTGTGTGTATCCTCCTCTCTCCTGTGTATTTTCTTCTCTCCTGTGTGTACCTTTCTCTCTCCTGTATCCTCCTCTCTCCTGTGTGTATCTTTCCTCATCCCTCTGTGTACCCCCTATCTCCTGTGTGTATCCCCCTTTCTTCTGTGTGTATCTCCCTCTCTTTTGTGTGTATCTCCTCTCTCCTTTGTGTATCCTCCTCTCTGCTGTATCTATCCTCCTCTCTCCTGTGTGTACGCCCTTCTCTCCTGTGTGTATCCCCCTCTTTTGGGTGTATTCATCTCTCACCTCTGTGTATCCCCATTTCTCCTGTGTGTATCACCCTCTCCTGTGTGTATGCCCCTCTCACTTCTGTGTATTCCCATCTCCTGTGTGTATTCTTTTCTCTCCTGTTTATTCTTTCCTCTTTTCCGTGTATCTACCCCATCCTGTGTGTATCCCCATCTTCTTTGTGTATCCTTATCTCTCCTGTGTGTATCCTTCTCTCTCCTGTGTGTATCCTCCTTTCTTTGTGTGTATCACCCCTCTTCTGTGTGTATCCTCCTCTCTCCTGTGTGCATCCTCCTCTCTTTTGTGTGTATCCCCTCTCTCCTGTGTGGATCCTCCTCTTTTTTGTGTATTCTCTTCTTTTCTGTGTGTATCCCCTCTCCTGTGTGTATCCACCTACTCTCCTGTGTGTATCCTCTTCCCTCCTGCGTGTATCTTCCTCTCTCCTTTGTGTATCCTTCTCATAACTGTGTGTATCCTCTTCTCTCCTGCGTGTATCCTCCTCTCTTCTGTCTGTATTCTCCTCTCTTTTGTGTACCCTCCTCCCTCTTGTATTTATTTTTTCCTGTGTGTATCCTCCTCTATTCTGTGTGTATGCTTCACTCTCTTGTGTGTATCCCCCTTTCTCCTGTGTGTATCCACCTCTCCTGTGTGTATCCTCTTTTCTCCTGTGTTTATGCCCCTCGGTTCTGTGTGTATTCCTCTCTCCTGTGTGGATCCCCCTTTCTCCTGTGTGCATCTTCCCCACTTCTGTGTGTATCCCCTCACCTGTGTGTATCCCCTTCTTTATTGTGTGTTTCCTCCTCCTTTGTGTATCCTCCTCTCTCTTGGGTGTATCCTCCTCTCTTTTGTGTGTATCCTCTTCTATTTTGTGTGTATCCCCTCTCTCCTGTGTGTATTATCCTCTCTGCTGTGTGTATTCTCCTTTCATTTGTGTGGATCATCCTCTCTCCTGTGTGTATAGTTTTATCTCCTGTGTGTATCTTTCTCTCTCCTGTGTGTATTCTTCTCCCTCCTCTGTGTATCCTCCTGTCTCTAGTGTGTATCCTCCTCTCTCTTGTGTGTATTTTCTTTCCTCTTGTGTGTATTTGCTCTCACTCCTGTGTGTATCCCCCTCTCTCCTGTGTGTATCTTCCCTAATCCTGTGTGTATTTTTCTCTCTCCTGTGTGTATTTCCCTCTCTTCTGTGTGTATCTTTCTCTCCTGTGTGTATCCTCCTCTCTGCTCTGTGTATCCTCCTCTCTGCTCTGTGAATCCTCCACTCTCCTACGTGTATCCTTTCTATACTGTGTTTATCCCCCTCTCTTGTGTGTATTCTTCTCTCTTCTGTGTGTATCCTCCTCTCTCCTGTGTGTATCATCCTCTATCCTGTATTTATTCTTCTCCCACTGTGTGTATCCCCCTCTCTGCTATGTATATTTTCTTCCCTCCTGTGTTTATGGCCCAGTCTCCTGTGTGTATCCACCTCTCTCCTGTGTGTATTCTCCTCTCTCCTGTGTGTATCCTCATCTATTTTGTGTGTATCCCCTCTCCTGTGTGTATCCCCTCTCCTTTGTGTATCCACCTCTCTCCTGTGTGTATCCCACCGTCTCCAGTGTTTATCCCCCTCGACTGTGTGTATTCCCCTCTCTCTTGTGTGTTTCCTTCTCTTCTTTGTGTATCTTCCTCTCTGCAGTGTGTAGCGTCCTCTCTTCTGTGTGTATCCTCTTCTCTCCTTTGTGTATCCCTCTCTCTCCTGTGTTTATCCCACCATCTATAGTTTTTATCCACCTCGCCTGTGTGTATTCCTCTCTCTTGTGTGTTTCCCCCTTTTATTTTTGTATCCTCCTCTCTCCTGTGTGTATCCTCCTTTCTCCTATGTGTACTCTTTTCTATCCTGTGTGTATCCCCCTCTCTTGTGTGTATACTTCTCTCTTCTGTGTGTATCATCCTCTCTCCTGTGTATATTTTTCTCTCTCCTATCTGTAAAATTTTATATCCCATGTGTATCCCTCTCTCTTTTTTGGATATCCTCCTCTCTTCAGTTTGTATCCTCTTCTCTCTTGTGTGTATCCCCCCTATCTTGTGTGTTTACCCCTCTTTTTTTGTGTATCCTTTTCTCTCTTTTGTGTAGCTTCCTGTCTCTTGTGTGTATCCTCTTCTGTCCTGTGTATCCTCCTCTTCTGTGTGTATCCCCACTCTCCTGTGTGTGTATCCCCTCTCTTGTGTGTATTTGCTCTCACTCCTGGGTGTATCCTCCTCTCTTCTGTGTGTATCCAACTTTCTTCTTTCTGTATTCCTGTCTCTTGTGTGTTTCTTTTTCTCTCCTGTGTAAATTTCCATCTCCTGTGTTTATCCACTCTCTCCTCTGTGTATTTTTCTGTCTCCTGTGTGTATCACGTTTTTTTATTTTTATTGCATTATAGGTTTTGGGGTACATGTGCAGAACGTGCAAGATAGTTGCATAGGTACACACATGGCAGTGTGTTTTGCTGACTTCCTCCCCTTCACCCACACTTGGCATTCATACCCAGGCTATCCCCCCAGCCCCACCCGCTGTCCCTCCCCCATTCCCCCCAACAGTCCCCAGTGTATAGTAGACCGCCTCTCTGTGTCCATGTGTTCTCATTTTTCTCACCCACCTATGAGTGAGTATATGCAGTATTTCTTTTTCTGTTCTTGTGTCAGTTTGCTGAGAATGATGTTCTCCAGATTCATCCATGTCCTTACAAAGGACACAAACTCATCATTTCTGATTGCTGCATAAAATTCCATGGTGTATATGTGCCACATTTTCCCAGTCCAGTCTACCATCATTGGGCATTTGGGTTGGTTCCAGTTCTTTGCTATTGTAAACAGTGCTGCAATGAACATTCGTGTGCATGTGTCCTTATAGTAGAACGATTTATAGTCCTTAGGATATATACCCAGTAATGGGAGTGCTGGGTCAAATGGAATTTCTATTTCTAGGTCTCTGAGGAATCGCCACACTGTCTTCCACAATGGTTGAACTAATTTACACTCCCACCAACAGTGTAAGAGTGTTCCTATTTCTCCACATCCTCTCCAGCATCTGCTGTCTCCAGATTTTTAATGATCGCCATTCTAACTGGTGTGAGATGATATCTCAATGTGGTTTTGATTTGCATCTCTCTAATGACCAGTGATGATGAGCATTTTTTTCATATGTTTTTTGGCCTCATGTATGTCTTCTTTTGTAAAGTGTCTGTTCATATTTTTTGCCCATTTTTGAATGGGCTTGTTTGTTTTTTTCCTGTAAATCTGTTTGAGTTCTTTGTAAGTTCTGGATATCAGCCCTTTGTCTGATGTGTAAACTGCAAAGATTTTTTCCCATTCTGATGGTTGCCGATTCTCTCTAGTGACTGTTTCTTTTGCCATGCAGAAGCTGTGGAGTTTGATTAGGTCCCATTTGTCTATTTTGGCTTTTGTTGCCAATGCTTTTGGTGTTTTATTCATGAAGTCCTTGCCTATTCCTATTTCCTGAATGGTTTTGCCTAGATTTTCTTCGAGGGTTTTTATGGTGTCAGGTCTTACGTTTAAGTCTTTAATCCATCTGGAGTTAATTTTAATGTACGGTGTCAGGAAGGGGTCCAGTTTCTGCTTTCTGCACATGGCTAGCCAGTTTTCCCAACACCATTTATTAAATAGGGAATCCTTTCCCCATTGCCTGTTTTTGTCTGGTTTATCAAAGATAATATGGCCGTAGATAGGTTGTGTTGCCTCCGATACTTCGTGTTCTGTTCCACTGGTCTATATCTCTGTTTTGGTACCAGTACCATGCTGTTTTGATTAATGTAGCCTTGTAGTATAGTTTGAAGTCTGGTAGTGTGATGCCTTCCGCTGTGTTCTTTTTGCTTAGAATTGACTTGGCTATGCAGTCTCTTTTTTATTTCCATATGAAATTCATGGTGGTTTTTTACAGTTCTGTGAAAAAATTCAATGGCAGTTTGATGGGTATAGCATTGATTGTGTAAATTACTTTGGGCAGTATAGCCATTTTCACGATATTGATTCTTCCTAACCACGAACATGGAATGTTTCTCCATCTGTTTGTGTCCTCTCCTATTTCGTTGAGCAGTGGTTTGTAGTTTTCTTTAAAGAGGTCCCTTACATTCCTAGTGAGTTGTATTCCTAGGTATTTCATTTTCTTTGTAGCAATTGTGAATGGCAGTTAGTTCTT
>JAKFGQ010000559.1:0-20099 GCA_021498475.1 Saguinus midas | reverse complement strand
GATTGAGACCATCCTGGTCAACATGATGAAACCCTGTCTCAACTAAAAATACAAGAAATTAGCTGGGCATGGTGGCACATACCCATAATCCCAGCCACTCAGGAGGCTGAGGCAGGAGGTGCCTGAACCCAGGAGATGGAGGTTGCAGTGAGCCGAGATTGCACCATTGCACTCCAGCCTGCATAACAAGAGCAAAACTTCATCTCAAAAAAAAAAAAAAGAAAAGAAAAAGAAGATCTAACACCATAAAAACCCTAGAAGAAAATCTAGGCAAAAACAATTCAGAACATAGGCGTAAGCAAGGACTTCATTACCAAAACCCTAAGTATTGGAAACAAAATCTAAAATAGACAAATGGGACCTCATCAAACTCCACAGCTTCTGCTTGGCAAAAGAAACAGTCATTAGAGTGAATCGGCAACCAACAGAATGGAAAAATATTTTTGCAGTTTACCCATCTGACAAAGGGCTGATATCCAGAATCGACAAAGAACTAAACAGATTTACAAGAACAAAACAAAGCCCATTCAAAAGTGGGCAAAGGAGAGACCCAATTGAAAATCAGCAACTACTAAAATGACAGGTGGATAAATCCATAAAGATGGAAGAAACCAGCGCAAAAAGGAGGAAAACACCTGAAACCAAAACACCTCACCTCCAAAGAACCAAAACTACTCACCAGCAAGGGAACAAAGCTGAGGAGAATGAGTGTGATGAAATGACAGAATCAGACTTCAGAAAGAGGATAATGAGATTTCACTGAGCTAAAGAACATGTTCTAAATCAGTGCAAAGAAATTAAGAACCTTGAAAAAAATGAAAAAAAAGATTCGAGAATTGATAACAAGATGGACAACTTAGAGAGGAATATGAATGAATTGAAGGAGCTGAAAACACACACGAGAACTACGAAGCATGCACAAGTTTCAACAGCCGAATTGACCAAGCAGAAGAAAGAATATCAGAAGTTGAAGATCAACTCAATGAAATAAAACGAGAAACCAAGATCAAAGAAAAAGCACAAAAGGAATGAACAAAATCTCCAAGAAATGTGGGTCTATGTGAAGAGACCCAATACGTTTGATAGGTGTACCAGAATGTGATGAGAATGAATCCAAGCTGGAAAACACTCTTCAGGATATTATCCAGGAAAATTTCCCAACCTAGCAAGACAGGTCAATACTCAACTCCAGGAAATACAGAGAACACCACAAAGATACTGCAAGAAGAGCAACCCCAAGGCACATAATCGCCAGATTCACCAGGGTTGAAATGAAGGAGAAAATACTAAGGGCAGCCAGAGAGAAAGGTCGGGTCACCCACAAAGGGAAGCCCATCAGACTCACAGCAGATCTCTCGCAGAGACTCTACAAGCCAGAAGAGAGTAGGCCAATATTCAACATCCTTAAAGAAAAGAACTTCAACCCAGAATTTCATATCCAGCCAAACTGAGCTTCATAAGTGAAGGAAAATAAAATCCTTCATGAACAAGCAAGTACTCAGAGATTTTGTCACCACTAGGCCTGCTTTACAAGAGCTCCTGAAAGAGGCACTACACATAGAAAGAAACAACCAGTTCCAGCCATCCTAAAAGCATACCAAATGCTAAAGACCATCAACAAAATGAAGAATCTACATGAACCAATGGGCAAACAGCCAGCTAGCATCAAAATGGCAGTATCAAATTCACACATAACAATATTAACCCTAAATGTAAATGGGCTAAATGCACCAATCAAAAGACACAGACTGGCAAATTGATAAAAACCAAAACCCATCAGTGTGCTGTATCCAGGAAACCCACCTCACATGCAAGGATACACAAAGGCTCAAAATAAAGGATGGAGAAGATTTACCAAGCAAATGGAGAGCAAAAGCAGGAGTTGCAATTCTCATCTCTGATAAAATAGACTTTAAAGCAACAAAGATCAAAAGGACAAAGAAGGTCATTACATAATGGTAAAAGGATCGATACAACAAGAAGAGCTAATGATTCTAAATATATATGGACCCAATGCAGGAGCACCCAGATATATAAGGCAAGTTCTTAATGACTTACAAAGAGACTTAGACTCCCACACAATAATAGTGGGAGACTTTAACACTCCACTGTCAATAGCAGACAGATCAACCAGACAGAAAATTAACAAGGATATCCAGGACTTGAACTCAGACCTGGAACAAGCAAACCTGATAGACATTTACAGAACTCTCCACCCCAAATCCACAGAATATACATTCTTCTCAGCACCACATCACACCTACTCCAAAATTGACCACATAATTGAAGTAAAGCACCTCAGCAAATGCAAAACAACTGAAATCATAACAAACAGTCTCTCAGACCATAGTGCAATCAAGTTGGAACTCAGAATTCAGAAAATAACTCAGAACACAGCTTCATGGAAACTGAACAACTGGCTTTGAATGTTGATTGGATAAACAATGAAATGAAGGCAGAAATAAAGAAGTTCTTGAAACCAACGAGAATGAAGACACAACATACCAGAATCTCTGGGACACATTTAAAGCAGTCTGTAGAGGAAAATATATAGCAATAAGTGCCCACATGAGAAGAGTGGAGAGATCCAAAATTGACACCCTATCATCAAAATTGAAAGAGCTAGAGGAGCAAGATCAAAAAGCTCAAAACCTAGTCAAGACAAGAAATAACTAAGATCAGAGCAGAACTGAAGGAGATAGAGACAAGAAAACCCTTCAAAAATCAATAAATCCAAGAGCTGGTTTTTCAAAAGATCAACAAAATAGACAGACCACTAGCCAGACTGATAAAAAGAAAGAGAGAACAACCAAATAGATGCAATAAAAACGATAATGGGAAATCACCACAGATTCCACAGAAATTCAAACCATCATCAGAGAATACTACAAACAACTCTATGCACATAAACTAGTAAACCAGGAAGAAATGGATAAATTCCTGACGCCTGTGTCCTCCCAAGCCTAAACCAGGAGGAAGCCAAAACTATGAATAGACCAATAACAAGGTCTGAAGTTGAGGCAGCAATTAAGAGCCTACCACACAAAAAGCCCAGGTCCAGATGGGTTCACAGCTGAATTCTACCAGACACACAAAGAGGATCTGGTACCATTCCTTCTGAAACTATTCCAAATAATCCAAAAAGAGGGAACCCTTCCCAAATCATTTTATGAGACCAACATCATCCTGATACCAAAACCCGGCAGAGACTCAACAAGAAAAGAAAACTTCAGGCCAATATCCATGATGAACATAGATGCAAAATCTTCAATAAAATACTGGCAAACCGATTGCAACAGCACATTAAAAAACTTATCCATCATGATCAAGTAGGATTCATCCTGGGGATGCAAGGCTGGTTCAACATACGCAAGTCTATAAATGTAATTCACCACATAAACAGAAGCAAAACAAAACCACATGATTATCTCAATTGATGCAGAGAAGGCATTTGACAAAATTCAACAGCCCTTTATGCTAAAACCCTCAATAAACTTGGTATTGATGGAACATATCTCAAAGTAATAAAAGCTATTTATGACAAACCAACAGCCAATATCATACTTAATGGGCAAAACTGGAAGCATTCCTTTGAAATCTGGCACTAGACAAGGATGCCCTCTCACCACTTCTATTCAACATAGTACTAAGTTCTAGCCAGAGCAATCAGGCAAGAAAAAGAAATAAAGGGTATTCAAATAGGAAAGGTGGAAGCCAAATTGTCTCTATTTGCAGACGACATGATAGTATACCTAGAAGACCCCATCACCTCAGCCCAAAAGCTCCTGAAACTGATAAGCAACTTCAGCAAAGTCTCAGGATATAAAATCAATGTTCAAAAATCACAAGCATTCCTATACACCAATAACAGACTTAAAGAGAACCAAATCAAGAACGAACTGCCATTCACAATTGCTACAAAGAAAATAAAATACCTAGGAATACAACTCATAGGAATGTAAGGGACCTCTAAGGAAAACTACAAACCACTGCTCAACGAAATAAGAGAGGACACAAACAGATGGAGAAACATTCCATGTTCGTGGTTAGGAAGAATCAATATCGTGAAAATGGCTATACTGCCCAAAGTAATTTACACAATCAATGCTATCCCCATCAAACTACCATTGAATTTTCACAGAACTGGAAAAACAATGATGAATTCATATGGAACCAAAAAGAGCCCGCATAGCCAAGTCAATTCTAAGCAAAAGAACACAGCGGGAGGCATCACAGTACCAGACTTCAAACTATACTACAAGGCTACAGTAATCAAAACAGCATGGTACTGGTACCAAAACAGAGATATAGACCAATGGAACAGAACAGAGGCATCGGAGGCAACACAACATATCTACAACCATAATCTTTTGATAAACCAGACAAAAACAGCAATGGGGAAAGGATTCTATTTAATAAATGGTGTTGGGAAAACTGGCTAGCCATGTGCAGAAAGCAGAAACTGGACCCCTTCCTGACACCTTACACTAAAATTAACTCCAGATGGATTAAAGACTTAAACATAAGACCTGACACCATAAAACCCTAGAAGAAAATCTAGGCAAAACCATTCAGGACATAGGAGTAGGCAAGGACTTCATGAACAAAACACCAAAAGCATTGGCAACAAAAAGCCAAAATAGACAAATGGGACCTAATCAAACTCCACAGCTTCTGCACGCAAAAGAAACAGTCACTAGAGTGAATCAGCAACCATCAGAATGGGAAAAATCTTTGCAGTTTACATCTGACAAAGGGCTGATATCCAGAATTTACAAAGAACTCAAACAGATTTACAGGAAAAAACAAACAAGCCATTCAAAATGGGCAAAGGATATGAACAGACACTTTACAAAAGAAGACATACATGAGGCCAACAAACATATGAAAAAATGCTCATCATCACTGGTCATTAGAGAGATGCAAATCAAAACCACATTGAGATACCATCTCACGCCAGTTAGAATGGCGATCATTAAAAATCTGGAGACAGCAGATGCTGGAGAGGATGTGAGAAATAGGAACACTCTTACACTGTTGGTGGAGTGAAATTAGTTCAACCATTGTGGAAGACAGTGTGGCGATTCCTCAGGACCTAGAAATAGAAATTCCATTTGACCCAGCAATCCCATTACTGGGTATATATCCAAAGGACTATAAATCGTTTCTACTATAAGGACACATGCACACGAATGTTCATTGCAGCACTGTTTTACAATAGCAAAGACCTGAACCAACCCAAATGCCCAACGATGATAGACTGGACTGGGAAAATGTGGCACATATACACCATGGAATATTATGCAGCAATCAAAATGATGAGTTTGTGTCCTTTAGGACATGGATGAATCTGAGAACATCATTCTCAGCAAACTGACACAACATACTCACTCATAGGTGGGTGAGAAAATAAGAACACATGGACACAGAGAGGCGGTCTACTATACACTGGGGACTCTTGGGGAATGGGGAAGGGACAGGGGGGACTGGGGATAGGGATGAATACCAAGTGTGTGAGGGGAGAAAGCAGCAAAGCACACTGCCATGTGTGTAACTATGCAACTATCTTGCTTGTTCTGCACATGTACCCCAAACCTATAATGCAATAAAATAAAAAGTCGACTATTACCCTTGTGTGCATTATTCACTGAGGCCCTAAGTGGTATAATGGAAAGACACTGAACTCTTTTCGGTGTGTATAATGGAATGAGACTCTGACTAAGCAAAAAAGACTCGTGTATTGCCCACGTGTTCATTACTACAGAGACTTGAATGTAGCCATTTGAAGTACACCTTGACAATTTCTGAGGGAGTATTAAAGAGAACCCTGAACAAGCGGCCATGACAAAGAGATTCCTGACTTATCAGATATACATATTATTCACAGAAACACTGAAACCATGGTTTTATGAAATAGACCTGATTTACCCCAAGGATGTGTGTTATTTTTCACTCCAAATGAATCACCATATGAAATACACTAGTGATTTTTCCACATGTGCAGTATTCGAAGAGGCACTGTATGAGTGTCCTTATCAAATAGTCTCGTGACTATCAGATGTGTGTATGATTCACAAAGCTGCTTAATTTAAGCCTACCTTAAATAAGTTCCTGACTACCCACAGCAGCTTAGTACACTGAAGCTCTGAATGAGGCCATATAAAATTTACTCCTTACTATTGCCCTATTATGCATTATTCGGTAATGTTTTGATTGAGTGGCCATGTGTCATGGACTCTGACGATTCACACGTTGTGTATTCTTCAGTGAGATTCTGAGCAGTGACCAGATAAGATAGACTATTACGCTATCCTCTGACTAGTTCTCAGCTGTGTAATTTTCACTGAGTCGCTGGTTGAAAGGTCATATCAAATATTCTCCAAACTATTCCCCAAGTTTGCATTATTCCGTGAGTCTCTGAATCAGTGGCTATGTATAATAGAATCCTGAGTATTTTACAGATACATATGATTCTTCACTGACGATCTGAATAAGTGGCCATGTGAAATACACTCCTGACCTTTCGTATGTCTTATTCCCTGAGGCTCTGAATGAGTGGCCATATAATAGAGACTCCTGCATAATTCTCAGGTGTGTGTTTTTACATTCGGCTCTAAATCACTGGATATACAAAATAGAATTCCGACTTTTCCCAACGTGTCCGTTATTCAGTTAGGCTCTGAAGATGTTGGTATATAAAATAGAATTCTGATTATAATACAGGTGTTTTTTATTCAATGAAGCTCTGAAATCGCTGCCATAGGAAATATCATCCTGACTGTTTTCCAGGTATGTATTATTCACTGAGGCTCCAAAACTTTGGCAATATGAAATTGTTTCTCACTAGTCCACAGGTGTGTATAATTGACTCTGACTCTGAATATTTGGGCACATGGAATAGACTAGTGACTCTTCAAAGTTCTGTATTACTCACTTGGGCTTTGATTTTGTGGCCATATAAAACACAAGTGTCTATTCCACACGTGTGCATTATTCCCTGAGGCTGGAAATGAGAGGATATATATAATTACCCTCCTAACACATCCCTAGGTTTGTATTTCTTAGTGAGGCTCTCCTTGTGTGACCATATGAAACACAGTGCTCTCTATCTTAAATTTTCTTTTTTTTTTTATTGCATTTTAGGTTTTGGGGTACATGTGCAGAACGTGCAAGATAGTTGCATAGGTACACACATGGCAGTGTGTTTGCTGCCTTCCTCCCTTCACCCACACTTGGCATTCATCCCCAGGCTATCCCTCCTCAGCCCCACAGGCTGTCCCTCCCCATTCCCCCAATGGACCCCAGTGTATAGCAGATCGCCTCTCTGTGTCCATGTGCTCTCATTTTTCTCACCCACCTATAAGTGAGTATATGCGGTATTTCTTTTTCTGTTCTTGTGTCAGTTTGCTGAGAATGATGTTCTCCAGATTCATCCATGTCCTTACAAAGGACACAAACTCCTCATTTGTGATTGCTGCATAATATTCCATGGTGTATATGTGCCACATTTTTCCAGTCCAGTCTATCATCGTTTGGGCATTTGGGTTAGTTCCAGTTCTTTGCTATTGTAAACAGGGCTGCAATGAATATTCGTGTGCATGTGTCCTTATAGTAGAACGATTTATAGTCCTTTGGATATATACCCAGTAATGGGATTGCTGGGTCAAATGGAATTTCTATTTTTAGGTCCCTGAGGAATCGCCACACTGTCTTCCACAATGGTTGAACTAATTTACACTCCCACCAACAGTGTAAGAGTGTTCCTCTTTCTCCACATCCTCTCCAGCATCTGCTGTCTCCAGATTTTCACTGAGTCGCTGGTTGAAAGGTCATATCAAATATTCTCCAAACTATTCCCCAAGTGTGCATTATTCAGTGAGTCTCTGAATCAGTGGCTATATATAATAGAATCCTGAGTATTTTCCAGATATATATGATTCTTCACTGAGTTCTGAATAAGTGGCCATGTGAAATACACTCCTGAATTTTCCATAGGTCTGTATTATTCTTGAGGCTCTGAATGATTGGCCATAAAATAGAGACTCCTGAATACTCCTCAGGCATGTGTTTTACATTCGGCTCTAAATTAGTGGCTATACAAAATAGAATCCTGACTTTTCTTTAGGTGTGTGTTATTCAGTTTGGCTCTGAAGATGTTGGCTACAAAATAGAATTCTGACTATAATACAGGTGTTTTTATTCAATGAAGCTCTGAAATAGGTGCCATATGTAATAGCTTCCTGAGTATTCCAGGTATGTATTATTCACTGAGGCTCTGAAACTTTGGCCATATGAAATTGTTTCTGACTAGTCCACAGGTGTGTATTATTGACTCTGACTCTGAATATTTGGGCACATGGAATAGACTAGTGACTCTTCAAAAGTTCTGTATTACTCACTTGGGCTTTGATTTTGTGGCCATATAAAAACAAGAGTGTCTATTCCACACGTGTGCATTATTCCCTGAGGCTGGAAATGAGAGGATATATAAATTACCCTCCTAACACATCCCCAGGTTTGTATTTCTTAGTGAGGCTCTCCTTGTGTGACCATATGAAACACAGTGCTCTCTATCTTAAATTTTCTTTTTTTATTTTTATTGCATTTTAGGTTTTGGGGTATATGCAGAATGCAAGATAGTTGCATAGGTACACACATGGCAGTGTGTTTGGCTGCCTTCCCCTTCACCCACACTTGGCATTCATCCCAGGCTATCCCTCCAGCCCCACAGGCTGTCCCTCCCCATTCCTCCCAATGGACCCCAGTGTATAGTAGATCGCCTCTCTGTGTCCATGTGCTCTCATTTTTCTCACCCACCTATAAGTGAGTATATGGTATTTCTTTTCTGTTCTTGTGTCAGTTTGCTGAGAATGATGTTCTCCAGATTCATCCATGTCCTACAAAGGACACAAACTCCTCATTTGATTGCTGCATAATATTCCATGGTGTATATGTGCCACATTTTCCAGTCCAGTCTATCATCTTTGGGCATTTGGGTTGGTTCCAGTTCTTTGCTATTGTAAACAGGGCTGCAATGAATATTCGTGTGCATGTGTCCTTATAGTAGAACGATTTATAGTCCTTTGGATAGATACCCAGTAATGGGATTGCTGGGTCAAATGGAATTTCTATTTTTAGGTCCCTGAGGAATCGCCACACTGTCTTCCACAATGGTTGAACTAATTTACACTCCCACCAACAGTGTAAGAGTGTTCCTCTTTCTCCACATCCTCTCCAGCATCTGCTGTCTCCAGATTTTTTAATGATCGCCATTCTAACTGGCATGAGATGGTATCTCAATGTGGTTTTGATTTGCATCTCTCTAATGACCAGTGATGATGAGCATTTCTTCATGTGTTTGTTGGCCTCATGTATGTCTTCTTTTGTAAAGTTTCTGATCATATCCTTTGCCCATTTTTGAATGGGCTTGTTTGTTTTTTTCCTGTAAATCTGTTTGAGTTCTTTGAAAATTCTGGATATCAGCCCTTTGTCAGATGTGTAAACTGCAAAGATTTTTTCCCATTCTAATGGTTGCTGATTCACTCTAGTGACTGTTTCTTGTTCCGTGCAGAAGCTGTGGAGTTTGATTAGGTCCCATTTGTCTATTTTGGTTTTTGTTTCCAATGCTTTTGGTGTTTTATTCATGAAGTCCTGGCCTACTCCTATGTCCTGAATGGTTTTGCCTAGATTTTCTTCTAGGGTTTTTATGGTGTCAGGTCTTACGTTTAAGTCTTTAATCCATCTGGAGTTAATTTTAGTGTAAGGTGTCAGGAAGGTGTCCAGTTTCTGCTTTCTGCACATGGCTAGCCAGTTTTCTCAACACAATTTATTAAACAGGGAATCCTTTCCCCATTGCTAGTTTTTGTCTGGTTTATCAAAGATAATATGGTTGTCGATATGTTGTGTTGCCTCCGATGCTTCTGTTCTCTTCCGTTGGTCTATATCTCTGTTTTGGTACCAGTACCATGCTGTTTTGATTACTGTAGCCTTGTAGTATAGTTTGAAGTCTGGTAGTGTGATGCCTCCCGCTGTGTTCTTTTGCTTAGAATTGACTTGGCTATGCGGGCTCTTTTTTGGTTCCATATGAAATTCATGGTGGATTTTTCCAGTTCTGTGAAGAAATTCAATGGTAGTTTGATGGGGATAGCATTGATTGTGTAAATTACTTTGGGCAGTATAGCCATTTTCACGATATTGATTCTTCCTAACCACGAACATGGAATGTTTCTCCATCTGTTTGTGTCCTCTTATTTCGTTGAGCAGTTGTTTGTAGTTTTCCTTAAAGAGGTCCCCTTACATTCCTAGTGAGTTGTATTCCTAGTATTTTATTTTCTTTGTAGCTATTGTGAATGGCAGTTCGTTCTTGATTTGGTTCTCTTTAAGTCTGTTATTGGTGTATAGGAATGCTTGTGATTTTTGCACATTGATTTTATATCCTGAGACTTTGCTGAAGTTGCTTATCAGTTTCAGGAGCTTTTGGGCTGAGGTGATGGGGTCTTCTAGGTATACTATCATGTCGTCTGCAAATAGAGACAATTTGGCTTCCACTTTCCTATTTGAATGCCCTTTATTTCTTTTCTTGCCTGATTGCTCTGGCTAGAACTTCCAGTCTATGTTGAATAGAGTGGTGATAGAGGGCATCTTGTCTAGTGCTGGATTTCAAAGGAATGCTTCCAGTTTTTTCCATTAAGTATGATATTGGCTGTTGGTTTGTCATAAATAGCTTTTATTACTTTGAGATATGTTCCATCAATACCAAGTTTATTGAGGGTTTTAGCATAAAGGGCTGTTGAATTTTGTCAAATGCCTTCTGCATCAATTGAGATAATCATGTGGTTTTGTTTTTGCTTCTGTTTATGTGGTGAATTACATATGTTGAACCAGCCTTGCATCCGGGATGAATCCTACTTGATCATGATGGATAAGTTTTTAATGTGCTGTTGCAATCGGTTTGCCAGTATTTTATTGAAGATTTTGCATCTATGTTCATCATGGATATTGGCCTGAAGTTTTCTTTTCTTGTTGAGTGGTATCAGGATGATGTTGGTCATAAAATGATTTGGGAAGGGTCTCTTTTGGATTATTTGGAATAGTTTCAGAAGGAATGGTACCAGATCCTCTTTGTGTCTGGTAGAATTCAGCTGTGAACCCATCTGACCTGGGCTTTTTTGTGGTAGGCTCTTAATTGCTGCCTCAACTTCAGACCTTGTTATTGGTCTATTCATAGTTTTGGCTTCCTCCTGGTTTAGGCTTGGAGGACACAGGCGTCCAGGAATTTATCCATTTCTTCCTGGTTTACTAGTTTATGTGCATAGAGTTGTTTGTAGTATTCTCTGATGATGGTTTGAATTTCTGTGGAATCTGTGGTGATTTCCCCTTTATCGTTTTTTATTGCATCTATTTGGTTGTTCTCTCTTTCTTTTTTATCAGTCTGGCTAGTGGTCTGTCTATTTTGTTGATCTTTTCGAAAACCAGCTCTTAGATTTATTGATTTTTTGAAGGGTTTTTCTTGTCTCTATCTCCTTCAGTTCTGCTCTGATCTTAGTTATTTCTTGTCTTTGGCTAGGTTTTGAGCTTTTTTGATCTTGCTCCTCTAGCTCTTTCAATTTTGATGATAGGGTGTCAATTTTGGATCTCTCCACTCTTCTCATGTGGGCACTTATTGCTATATATTTTCCTCTACAGACTGCTTTAAATGTGTCCCAGAGATTCTGGTACGTTGTGTCTTCATTCTCGTTGGTTTCAAAGAACTTCTTTATTTCTGCCTTCATTTCATTGTTTATCCAATCAACATTCAAGAGCCAGTTGTTCAGTTTCCATGAAGCTATGCGGTTCTGAGTTATTTTCTGAATTCTGAGTTCCAACTTGATTGCACTATGGTCTGAGAGACTGTTTGTTATGATTTCAGTTGTTTTGCATTTGCTGAGGAGTGCTTTACTTCCAATTATGTGGTCAATTTTGGAGTAGGTGTGATGTGGTGCTGAGAAGAATGTATATTCTGTGGATTTGTGGTGGAGTTCTGTAAATGTCTATCAGGTTTGCTTGTTCCAGGTCTGAGTTCAAGTCCTGGATATCCTTGTTAATTTTCTGTCTGGTTGATCTGTCTGCTATTGACAGTGGAGTGTTAAAGTCTCCCACTATTATTGTGTGGGAGTCTAAGTCCCTTTGTAAGTCATTAAGAACTTGCCTTATATATCTGGGTGCTCCTACATTGGGTCCATATATATTTAGAATCGTTAGCTCTTCTTGTTGTATCGATCCTTTTACCATTATGTAATGACCTTCTTTGTCCCTTTTGATCTTTGTTGCTTTAAAGTCTATTTTATCAGAGACGAGAATTGCAACTCCTGCTTTTTTGCTTTTGCTTGGTAAATCTTCCTCCATCCTTTATTTTGAGCCTTTGTGTATCTTTGCATGTGTGGGTTTCTGGATACAGCTGGGTTTTGGTTTTATCCAATTTGCCAGTCTGTGTCTTTTGATTGGTGCATTTAGCCCATTTACATTCAGGGTTAATATTGTTATGTGTGAATTTGATACTGCCATTTTGATGCTAGCTGGCTGTTTTGCCCGTTGGTTCATGTACATTCTTCATTTTGTTGATGGTCTTTAGCATTTGGTATGCTTTAGGATGGCTGGAACTGGTTGTTTCTTTCTATGTGTAGTCTTTCAGGAGCTCTTGTAAAGCAGGCCTAGTGGTGACAAAATCTCTGAGTACTTGCTTGTTCGTGAAGGATTTTATTTTTCCTTCACTTATGAAGCTCAGTTTGGCTGGATATGAAATTCTGGGTTGAAATTTCTTTCTTTAAGGATGTTGAATATTGGCCCCCACTCTCTTCTGGCTTGTAGAGTCTCAGAGATCTGCTGTGAGTCTGATGGGCTTCCTTTGTGGGTGACCTGACCTTTCTCTCTGGCTGCCCTTAGTATTTTCTTCATTCAACCCTGGTGAATCTGACGATTATGTGCCTTGGGGTTGCTCTTCTTGCAGAGTATCTTTGTGGTGTTCTGTATTTCCTGGAGTTGAGTATTGACCTGTCTTGCTAGGTTGGGGAAATTTTTCTGGATAATATCCTGAAGAGTGTTTTCCAGCTTGATTCATTCTCTTCATCACATTCTGGTACACCTATCAAACGTAGGTTGGGTCTCTTCACATAGTCCCACATTTCTTGGAGATTTTGTTCATTCCTTTTTGTGCTTTTTTCTTTAATCTTGGTTTCGTTTTATTTCATTGAGTTGATCTTCAACTTGATATTCTTTCTTCTGCTTGGTCAATTCGGCTGTTGAAACTTGTGCATGCTTGTGAAGTTCTCGTTGTGTTTTTCAGCTCCAATTCATTCATATTCCTCTCTAAGTTGTCCATTCTGTTATCAATTCCTCGAATCTTTTTCAAATCTTTTTGGTTCTTAGTTTCTTTTGCACTGATTTAGAACATGTTCTTTAGCTCACTGAAGTTTCTCATTATCCACTTTCTGAAGTCTGATTCGCCATTTTGTCACATTCATTCTCTCCAGCTTTGTTCCTTGCTGGTGAGGAGTTTATCCTTTTGGAGGTGAGGTGTTTTGGTTTCGGTATTTTCTCCTTTTGCGCTGGTTTCTTCCCATCTTTATGGATTTATCCACCTGTCGCCTTAGTAGTTGCTGATTTTTCAATTGGGTCTCTGTGGACTGAGATTGTTGATGATGAAGTATTTCTGTTACTTAGTTTTCCTCTAATGGTCTAGCCTCTGCTGTATGAGTGCTGAGGTCCACCCAGGCCCTGCTTGTCTAGTATACCCAGTAGCTCTGAACAGTGAGGGATGATACCAGTTTTTTCTGCTGTCTTTGTTCCAGAATGATGCCAAATGTCAGTCTGATTAGTCCTTTTGGGGTGACTCTTGATATACAGGGTCAGGGAGCTGCTTGAGGAGGTCTGTGCTTTATAGGAGAGTGCTGAGCTGTGAGTCTGTTCATTCAGGGTTGTTGGGAGGTTGTTTATGTCTGCTGCAATAGAACTCATAAAACACCACCCTTTTTTTTTCTTAGATGCTCTCTCAGGGAGTTGGGGCTTTTATGAGTATCTGTTGCACTGTCCTGCCCCACTAGATGGCAGTCTATTCACTATTTTCCTGCCTGGGCTCTGACCTGCAGCTGGGTCCGCCCTGCTGCTGGGCCTTCTGCTGTGGAGCTTGGCGGAGTCTCTCTGTTATGGCAGGTTGCAGCAACGGCAGGCTGCCAGCCCTGGGTACTTCAGTGAGGTGATTGTCAAGACGCCCTCACCGGCTGCACCGTCCAGATGCTGGCAGCACAAAACTCTCAGCCCCAAGCGCCTCCAGTCACTTTGTCTGAGAGTGGACGCCAAGCCTGATCACCCAGCTCTCCCAGAGTCCATCCTCTCTCTCTCTCTCTCCCAGCTGAAAGGTTGACTCTCACTGGCGCCCAGTAGCCTGCATAGGGCACTGGGATCCGTGATCTCCCATGCCACTGCACTGCACTGGCTCAGATCACGCTTCCAGGAAACTCCTGGTCTGGCTCATTGTCCAAGTCCTTTCAATCAGATGGACATGCCAATCTTTCCAAATCTCAGATTTGGTTTAACAGGGCACCCAGACCAGTGAGTTCCATGGGTCCTGGTGCCAGAGGCGAGCCAGCTGTGTTAGCAGCTTTACCCCCGTGTCTCACACCTGGGACTTTCAACGCTGGGCAAAAAGTTCCATCCAGAATGCGGCTAGGACTCACCTCTGCGCTTCACTGAGAGCTGCAATCCTGAGAGTCAACGCCATCTTGCAGCCCCCAAATTTTTGTATTATTCAGAATCTCTGAATTAGTGGCTATATGAAAGAGACTGCTGAGTACTCACATGCATTATTCACTGAGGTTATCAGTCAGTGGCCATGAAATAAAATCTGACCACATGCATATTATTATGAGGCTGAATGAGTGTCCATATAATAAACACCTGGCTAATCCACAGGTGTGCATTATTCACAGAGGCTCTTAAGAATTTCCAGAAAATAGACTCAAATCATTTTCCCAGGTGTGTATTCTCAGTGAGGCTGAATGTGCCATGTTAATAGATTCCTTACTATCAAAGTTCTGTTTTATTCACTGAGGCTCTGAATATGTTCACATGAAATAGACCCTGTCTACACCAAATTATCAGTACACTCTAATGAGAGCCACAAAAGTCTCCTGACTCTTCCACAGGTGTGCATTATTTAGTGAGACTCTAATGAGGGATTTTAAATCCTATTTCCCCAGTGTACATTTAGTGAGGCTCAATGAGTGGTCATAGAAAGAGACTTGACTATTCTCAGGTGTGCATTATTCAGTGATTTCTGAATGAGTGGCCATAACAATAGACTCAGACTATATCACAAGTGTGCAATATTCAGTGAGGCTGTAAGAGGGCATATAAAAATACTCTAATTTTCCACATGTGTTATTCACTGTTTCTGAATGAGTAGCTTTATGAATAGACTCCCATTATTCTCCATGTGTGCATTATTCAGGTTTTGTATGAGTGTTCACACCAATAGACTCTGACATGTGTATTTACAGCAATACAGAATGAGTTCATATCAAATAGACTTGACTATCACCCAGGTGTGTATCATTCAGAAGGCACTTAAATATCTTAATGTCCTGATTACTCCATAGAAGTTCATTATTCACTGAAACTTTGAATGAGAGGCCATATAAAAGAGATGCCTGAATAATTATTGAATTATTCAATAACTTTCTTAATCAGTGGTAGTATGAAATAGAATCCTGAGGAATCCCCAGGTGTGTATCATACTGGCAGGCACAGAATGAGTGGCCAAATAAAAATGGTCAACTATTGGGGCCCAAAGTGGCTCCGGCCAGATGTCGTGGCACTTGTGAAGGCGAGGCCAAGAGTTCAAGGCCAACCAACCTCAGAAACCTTACAAGCTCTCATTGATTGGCAAAAAAAAAAAGTCGACTATTACCCTTGTGTGCATTATTCACTGAGGCCCTAAGTGAGTGGTTATATGAGAAAGACACTGAACTCTTCCCCCGGTGTGTATAATGGAATGTGGCTCTGACAAATGGGCATAAAAAAAAGACTCTCGTATATTGCCCACGTGTGCATTACTTACAGAGACTCTGAATGTGTAGCCCTTTGAAGTACACCCTTGACTATTTCTGAGGGGAGTATTATTCAGAGAATCCCTGAATGAGCGGCCATGAAAAAGAGATTCCTGACTTATCAGATATACATATTATTTACAGAAACACTGAAAGCATGGTTTTATGAAATAGACCCCATTTTACCCCAATGGTGTGTGTTATTTTTTGAGTCTCCAAACGAGTCACCATATGAATTACACTAGTGATTATTCCCCACATGTGCAGTATTCGAATAGGTACTGTATGAGTGTCCATATCAAATAGTCTCCTGACTATCAAATGTGTGTATAATTCACAAAGCTGCTTAATTTGGGGCTACCTTAAATAAGTTCCTGGCTACTCCACAGCAGCTTAGTACACACTGAAGCTCTGAATGAGAGGCCATATAAAATTGACTCCTTACTATTACCACATTGTGTATTATTCGGTAATGTTGTGATTGAGTGGCCATGTCCTTACTCTATCCTCCTGACTAGTTCTCAGCTGTGTAATTTTCACTGAGTCGCTGGTTGAAAAGTCATATCAAATATTCTCCAAACTATTCCTCAAGTGTGCATTATTCCGTGAGTCTCTGAATCAGTGGCTATATATAATAGAATCCTGAGTATTTTCCAGATACATATGATTCTTCACTGAGGATCTGAATAAGTGGCCATGTAAAATACACTCCTGACTTTTCGTATATCTGTATTATTCCCTGAGGCTCTGAATGAGTGGCCATATAATAGAGACTCCTGCATACTTCTCAGGTGTGGGTTTTTACATTCGGCTCTAAATTAGTGGATATACAAAATAGAATCCTGACTTTTCTTAACGTGTCTATTATTCAGTTAGGCTCTGAAGATGTTGCTATATAAAATAGAATTCTAATTATAATACAGGTGTTTCTTATTTAATGAAGCTCTGAAATCGCTGCCATAGGAAATATTGTCCTGAGTGTTTTCCAGGTATGTATTATTCACTGAGGCTCTGAAACTTTGGCAATATGAAATTGTTTCCTCACTAGTCCACATGTGTGTATAATTGACTCTGACTCTGAATATTTGGGCACATGGAATAGACTATTGGCTCTTCAAAAGTTCTGTATTACTCACTCGGGCTTTGATTTTGTGGCCAAATAAAAAGAAGAGTGTCTACTCCACACGAGTGCATTATTCCCTGAGGCTGGAAAAGAGAGGATATATAAATTACACTTCTAACTCATTCCCAGGTATGTATTTCTTAGTGAGGCTCTTTTTGTGTGACCATATGAAACACAATGCTCTCTATCTTAAATTTTCGTATTATTCAGTGAATCTCTGAATTAGTGCCTATATGAAATAGAGTGCTAAGCACTCTTTATTTTTGCATTATTCACTGAGGTTGAGTCAGTGGCCATATGAAATGAAATCCTGACAAGTTCACACGTGCATATTATTTACGAGGCAATGAATGAGTGTCCAAATATAATAAACACCTGCCTAATCCACAGGTGTGCATTATTCACTGAGGCTCTGAATGAATTTCCATTAAAAATAGACTCCAAATCATTTTCAAGGTGTGCATTCTTTAGTGAAGCAACGAAGGTGTTGCCATATTAATGAGATTCCTTAGTATAACGAATTTGTGTCTTATTCACTTAGGCTCTGAATATGTGTAAACATGAAATAGACTCCTGACTACACCAAATTACTCAGTTTACACTCCGAATGAGCAGCGACATAGGAAAGTCTCCTGACTCTTCGACAGGTGTGTATTATTTAGTGAGACTCTAAATGAGGGGATAACAGTAAATCCTGACTATTTCCCTAGGTGTGTACATTTAGTGAGGCTCTCAATGGGTGGTCATAGAGAAGAGACTTCTGACTATTTCGCAGGTGTGCATTATTCAGTGATTTTCTGAATGAGTGGCCATAACAAATAGACTCCAGACTATAACACAAGTGTGCAATATTCAGTGAGGCTGTGACAGAAGTTTCATATGAAAAAGACTTCCTATTACTCCACATGTGCGTTATTCACTATTTCTCTGAATGAATGTTCATAAAAATAGACTCCAAATCATTTTCCAGGTGTGTATTTTCAGTGAAGCAAGAAGGTGGCCATATTAATAGATTCTTAGTATACAATTTGTGTCTTATTCACTGAGGTTCTGAATATGTAAAAATAGACCCTGACTACACCAAATTACTCAGTTTACTCCGAATGAGGCACATAAAAGTCTCCTGACTTCACAGGTGTGCATTATTTAGTGAGACTCTAAATGAGGGATAACAGTAACCTGACTATTATCCAGGTGTGTACAGTGAGGCTCAATGGTCAAAAGAGACTGACTATTGGTGTGCATTATTCAGTGATTTTCTGAATGAGTGGCCATAAAATAGACTCCAGACTATCACAAGTGTGCAATATTCAGTGAGGCTGTGACAGAGTCATAAAAAGACTATTACTCCACATTTATTCATTATTTCTCTGAATGATTAGCTTAACATAGACTCCCATTATTCTCCATGTGTGCATTATTCAAACCTGTAATGAGTGATACCAAATAGACTCCTGACATCAAATGTGTATACAGAGAGATACCCAGAATTAGAGTTCATATAAAAGAATCCTGACTATCACCAGGTGTATTATTCAGTGAACACTTAATAGGCTATCTTACAGACTGATTACTCCATAGAAGTTCATTATTCAGTGAACTGAATGAGAGGCCATATAAAAGACACCTGACTATTTCATGTGAATTATTCAATAAATTTCTTAATGAGTGGTATATAAAGTATATATCACATATAATTGTTTATTCACTGTTTACAATGAAAGAATTGAGACCCAAATGACATGATAGACTGACTGATGTACATATACACCATAATATTCCAGCAATCAAAATGTGAGTTTGTGTCAAACAGAGATCTGACATCATTCTACATACACAGAACAGGACACTGTATACTCACTCAGTGTGTATCACAGACACAATCACTATACATTCTATTAATACATACTTAAAGTTCATGAATTCAAATTTGAAAGAACAGAAAAAATAGACTATGAACTATTGATGTTAATTAAAAATATATTTTAGAAATAGAATCCTGAGGATTCCACATGTGTATCATTCAGGAGGCACAGAATGAGTGGCCATATAAAAATTATTACCCTGTGTGCATTATACTGAGGCTCTAAATGAGTGGCTACATGTAGACTTAACTCTTCCCCAGGTGTGTATAATGAATGAGACTCTGACTATGGGCAAAAAGACTCTGTGCCCAGGTGTGCATTACTTACAGAGCTCTGAATGTGTAGCCATTTGAAGTACACCCTTGACTATTTCTGAGGAAAGTATTATTCACAGAGGCTCTGAACGAGTGGCCATGTGAAAGAGATTCCTGACTTATCAGATATCCATATTATTCACAGAAACACTGAAAGCATGGTTTTATGAAATAGACCCCATTTTACTCCACAGGTGTGTTATTTTTGACTCTCCAAACGAATCACCATATGGAATAGACTAGTGATTATTCCCACATTTGCAATATTCGAAAAGGTTCTGTATGAGTGTCCATATCAAATAGTCTCCTGACTATCACACATGTGTTTATCATTCATGAAGCTGTTTAATTTGGGGCTGCCTTAGATAGTGTCCTGATTACTCCCCAGCTGTTTATTACACACTTAAGCTCTGGATGAGAGTCCATATAAAATTAACTCCTTGCTATTTCCCCATTGTGCATTTTTTGGTAATGTTGTGATTGAGTGGCCATGTGACATGGACTCTGACTATTCACAAGGTGTGTATTCTTCAGTGAGATTCTGAGCGAGTGACCACATAAAATAGACTCCTGACTCTATCCTCTTGACTAATTCTCAGGTGTGTAATTTCCACTGCGTCGCTGGTTGAAAGGTTAAATCAAATATTCTCCAAACTATTCCCCAAGTGTGCATTATTCAGTGAGTCTCTAAATCAGTGGCTATATATAATAGAAT
>JAKFGQ010000558.1:0-20118 GCA_021498475.1 Saguinus midas | reverse complement strand
TTCCAGACTTCCCATTCACCACACGAGTTTAACTCTGTAAGTGTAATGCACACAATGACAACCGTTCTGTTACGTAGCATTGTTTTGGTTTTAGAAGCACAGAGTTCTCCTTACAGCATATACTCCCATTCACTCAGCAATGTCCAAACGCAACTCTTGCCAGAAACTTGTTTCTAACTCCTGAATCTAAAGGAAGATTTAACTCACTTAACTAAACAAACGCACATCAGAGTAGATTGAAACATATGTTGCCTTTGTGTTTTAGGCAGAGTTTTACTGATATTTTGTTATATGCGGGAATATTGCTGAAAGGCCTGTTTTGAGATCTCTCCACAGAAAGCGTTTCCAGACTTCCCCTTCAACACACGAGTTTAACTCTTTAAGTTGAATGGACACATTGACAGCCATTCTGTTAGGTAGCTCCGTGTTGATATTAGAAGCAGAGAGTTCTTAAAGCGCATAATCCCATCCACTCAGAATTGTCCAAATGCAGCTCTTGCCAGAAACGTGTTTCTAACTCCTGAATCTACAGTAAGATTTAACTCACTTAGCTGAACAAATGCACAGCAGAAGAGATTGAAGGTTACGTAATGTCATGGCATCACTCATTCAGGGAATCAAGCTAGTGAATGCACAATGTGGAGTAATGAGAAGTCTGTTTTATATGGCGCTGTTTTCACAGATCACTAATGTACACACCTGTGATAGTCAGGAGTCTATTGTTTATGGCCTCATTCAGAGAATCACTAAATAATGCACACCTGCAGAATAGTCAGGATGTCTATCCTATGGCCTCACATCGAGAGCCTCACTATGGACACACCTGGGAAAATAGTCAGGATTTACTTATATCACCTCATTCAGGGTCTCACTCAATAATGCACACCTGTGGAATAGTAAGGAGATTTTTATGTGGCCTCTCATTTGGAGTGTCACTGAGTAATGCGGTAGTCAGGAGTCTATTTCATGTAGACACATATTTTAGAGCCTCAGTGAATAAGAGAGACCCTTATAGTAAGGCATCTAATTAATTTGGACATCTTATAAGCCTCACTGAATAATACACACTGGGAATAATTTGGAGTCTATTTCAATGGACATTCATTCAGAGCCTCAGTGAATAATGCACACAGTGGAGTAGCCAGGAGTCTATTTTATTTGGACACTCATTCATAGCCTCACTGGATAAGATGCACGTGGATTAGCCGGATTTCATTTCATATGGCCACTGACTCGTAATTTCAGTGAATAATGCACAAATGTAAAGTACTCAGCAGTCTATTTCATATATACAGCCACCATTAAGAGATTCACTAATAATACAAATATTTAAGATACAGAATCCTGTTTCTTATGGTCACAGAAATGAGCTCCTCACTGAGTAACACACACCTGGGAAGCATTAGAGTCTACTTTATATAGCCTCTCTATTTACAGCCTCAGGGAATAATGCACCTGGGTGATGTCACTAGTCTATTTTATATGGCCACAAAATCAAAGCCTGAGTGAGTAATACACAACTTTAGAATAGTCACTGTCTAATCCATATGCCCAAATATTCAAAGCCAGAGTCAATAATACACACCTGTGCCCTAGTCAATAAACAATTTTATATGGCCAAAGTTTTAGAGCCTCAGTGAATAGTACATACTAGGCAAATTCTCAGGACTCTATTACGTATGGCATCTATTTCAGAGATTGATTGAATAAGAAAAACCTGTATTGTAGTCAGAATTCTATATCGTATAGCCATATTCAGAACCTAACTGAATAACATACACCTTGGGGAAAATCTGGATTCTATTTCATATGGCCACTCATTTAGGTACCGAATGTGAAAATGCACACCTTTGTAGTATTGAGGAGTCTCTATTATATGGCCACAAATTCAGAGCCTCACAGAATAATACAGAACCATGGAAATTCAGGAGTGTATTTTACATGGCCACTTATTCATAACCTCATTGCAGAATCATATATAGCTGGAAATACTCAGGATTTTATTATATAGAGCCACTTATTCAGAGACTCACTGAATAATGCACACTTGGGGAATAGTCTGGAGACTATTTGATATGATCATTTACACAGTGACTCAGTGAAAATTGCACAGCTTATAAATAGTGAAGAGAATAGAGACATGAGTCCATTTTCTGTGGAAACTTGTTCAGAAACTCACTGAAGAATACCCACCTTGGAAATAGTAGTGTCCAGGTCATATGGCCACTCAATCAAAGCATTACTGAATAATGCACAATTGGGCAATAGTAATGAGTCTATTTCATATGGCCTCTCATTGAGAGCTTCAGTGCTTAATAAACAGCTGTGGAATACTCAGGACCTCTTTAACATAGCCCCAAATTTAGCAGCTATGTGAATGATACACACATGTGTGATAGGATAATATTTGATATGGACACTCATACAGCCCCTCTTCGAATACTGCACATTTGGAGAATAATCACTAGTCTATTTCATATGGTGAATTGTTTGGAGAGTCAAAAAACAACTCACACCTGTGGAGTAAAATGGGGTCTATCACATAAGGCCACTTTTTCAGTGTTTCAGTGAATAATATGTATATCTGATAAGTCAGGAATCTCTTTCACATGGCCACTCGTTCAGTGCCTCAGTGCATAGCACTCCCTTCTGAAATAGTCAAAGGTCTACTTCAAATAAGCACACATTCAGAGTCTCTGTAAGTAATGCACACATGAGAAATACAGAAGAGTCTGTATTCTATGCCCACTTAGTCAGAGACTCCATTGGTTATTACACACCTGTGAAAGAGTTAAGTGTCTACTTCATGTAGTCCCTCACTTAGTGCCTCAGTGATTAATTCACACCGGAGTAATAGTCGAGGAATTTTTATATGGCGATGCACTCTGTGCCTCCCTGAATGATACACACCTGGGGAATTCTAAGGATTCTATTTTATACTACCACACATTTAGAACCTTTTTGAATAATTCACAATAGAGCAATAGTCAAGTGTCTATTCTTTCTGTCCTTTCATTAAAAGTTTCAGTGAACAATAAACTTCTATGGAGTAATCAGGGCACTGTTTAAGATAGCCACGAATTAAGTGCCTTCCTGAGTGATACACACCTGGGTGATAGTCAGGAGTTTATTTTATATGAACTCTAATTCTGGGTATTGCCGAGTAATACACAACTGGGGGAGAAGCACGACTCTATTTGTTATGGACACTCATACAGAATCTGTTTCAATAACGCACACATTGAGAATAATCAGGAATCAATGTTATACCGCTACTCATTCAGACAAACAGTGAATAACGCACATGTGGAGTAATGAGAAGTCTGTTTCGTATGGCCGTTTTTCACAACCTCACTGAATATTACACACTGGTGATATAGTCTGGAGTCTATTGTTTATGGCCACTCATTCAGAGAATCACTGAATAATGCACACCTGCAGAATAGGCAGAAGTCTCTATCCTATGGACTCTCATTGAGAGACTCACTAAATATGCACACCTGGGTAAATAGTCAAGATTTACTTATATCCCCTCACTTGGAGTCTCACTCAATAATGCACACCTGTGGAAGAGTAAGGAGAGTTTTTTTATGTGGCTTCTCATTTGGAGTGTCACTGAATAATGTGGTGTAGTCAGGAGTCTATTTCATGTAGACACATTTTCAGAGCCTCACTGAATAAGAGGGACCCTTGCTATAGTAAGGCTTCTAATTTATATGGCCACATCTTGTAAGCCTCACTGAATAATACACACCTGGAGAAAAATTTGGAGTCTATTTTCGATGGACATTCATTCAGAGCCTCGGTGAATAATGCACACCCTAGAAGTAACCAAAGGTCTATTTCATTTGGAAACACATTCATAGCCTCAGTGGATAATATGCACGTGTGGATTAGTCAGGATTTCATTTAATACGGCCACTGACTCATAATTTCAGTGAATAATGCACAAATGTAAAGTACTCAGCAGTCTATTTCACAGAGCCACTCATTCAGAGATTCACTGAATAATACAAATATTTAAGATACACAGAATCCTGTGTCATGTGGTCACAGAATCAGAGCCTCACTGAGTAACACACAGCTGGGGAAGCCTTAGGAGTCTACTTTATACAGCCTCTCATACACAGCCTCAGCTAATAATGCACACGTGTGAAATAGACACTTGTCTATTTTATATGGCCACAAAATTAAAGCCTGAGTGAGTGATAAAAAACTTAAAATAGTCCCTATTCTATTCCATACTCCCAAATATTTTAATTCACAGTCAATAATACACACCTGTGGACTAGTCAAAAAACGATTTCATATGGCCAAATTTTTAAAGCCTCAGTGAATAATACATACCTGGGGAATACTCAGGATGCTATTACATATGGCATCTATTTCAGAGATTCATTGAATAAGGAACACCTGTATTGTAGTCAGAATTCTGTTTTGTGTATCCGCATATTCAGAACCTAAATTGAAAGACATACACCTTGGGGAAAGTCAGGTTTCTATTTCATATATTTTCGCATTTAGGTACCAAATATAAAAATGCAAACCTGCGGGGTATTCAGGAGTCTCTTTTATGGCCACTCATTCAGAGCCTCACAGAATAATAGAAATTTATGAAAATTGAGGAGTGCATTATACATGGCCACCTATTTAGAACCTCATTGAAGAATAATATATAATTGGAAAATACTCAGGATTATTTTTTTTTAATTTTTATTGCGTTTTAGATTTTGGTGTACATGTGCAGAACATGGAAGACACTTGCATAGGTACACACATGGCAGTGAGTTTTGCTGCCTTCCTCCCCTTAAACCACATTTGGCATTTCTCACCAGGCTGTCCCACCCCAGCTCCCCCTTGCTGTCCCTCACATTTCACCCAATAGACACCAGTGTGTAGAACCCCCTTCCTGTGTCCATGTGTTCTCATTTTTCTCACCCGCCTATGAGTGAGAATATGTGGTATTTCCTTTTCTGTTCTTGTGTCATTTTGCTGAGAATGATGTTCTCCAGATTCAACCATGTCCTTACAAAGGACATAACCTCCTCATTTTTTATTGCTGCATAATATTCCATGGTGTATATGTGCCACATTTTCCCAGTCCAGTCTACCATCGATGGGAGTTTGCGTTGGTTCCAGTTTTTGCTATTGTAAACAGTGCAGCAATGAACATTCGTTTGCATATGTCCTTATATTAGAAAGATTTATAGTACTTTGGATATATACCCAGTAATGGGATTTCTGGGTCAAATGGAATTTCTATTTCTAGGTCCTTGAGGAATTGCCACACTGTCTTCCAGAACTGCTGAACTAATTTACACTTCCAACAACAGTGTAAGAGTGTTCCTATTTCTCCACATCCTCTCCAGCATCTGCTGACTCCAGATTTTTTAATAATCGCCATTCTAACTGGCATGAGATGGTATCTCAATGTGGTTTTGATTTGCATCTTTCTAATAACCAGTGATGTTTAGCATTTTTTCATGGGTTTGTTGGCCTCATGTATGTCTTCTTTTGTAAAATGTCTGTTCATATCCTTTGCCCATTTTTGAATGGGCTTGTTTGGTTTTTTCCTGTAAATCTGTTTGAGTTCTTTGTAAATTCTGGATATCAGCCCTTTGTCAGATGCATAAACTGCAAAGATTTTTTCCCATTCTGATGTTTGTCTATTCATCCTATTGACTGTTTCTTTTGCTGTGCAGAAGCTGTGGAGTTTGGTTAGGTCCCATTTTTCTATTTTGACTTTTGTGGCCAATGCTTTTGGTGTTTTGGTCATGAAGTCCTTGCCTACTCCTATGTCCAGAATGGTTTTGCCTAGATTTTCTCCTATGGTTTTTATGATGCCAGGTCTTATGTTTAAGTCTTTAATCCATCTGGAGTTAGTTTTAGTGTAAGGTTTCAGGAAGGGGTCCAATTTCTTCTTTCTGCACATGGGAAGCCAGTTTTCCCAACACCATTTACTAAACAGGCAATCCTTTCCTTATTGCTTGTTTTCGTCTGGTTGATCAAAGATTATATGGTTGTAAATATGTTGTATTGCCTCTGATGCCTCCATTCTGTTCCATTGGTCTATATCTCTATTTTGATATCACTACCATGCTGTTTTGATTACTGTAGCCTTGTAGTATACTTTGAAGTCTGGTAGTGTGATGCCTCCTCTGTGTTCTTTTTGCTTAGAAATGACTTGGCTATGCGGGCTCTCTTTTGGTTCCATATAAAGTTCATGGTGGTTTTTTCCAGTTCTGTGAAAAAATTCAATGGTAGTTTGATGGGGATAGCATTGATTGTGTAAATTACTTTGGGCAGTATAGCCAATTTCATGATATTGATTCTTTCTAACAATGAACATGGAATGTTTCTCCATATGTTTGTGTCCTCTCTTATTTCGTTGAGCAGTGGTTTGTAGTTTTTTTTGAAAAGGTCCTTTACGTTCCTTGTGAGTTGTATTCCTAGGTATTTTATTTTCTTGTAGCAATTGTGAATGGCAGTTCGTTCTTGATTTGGTTCTCTTTAAGTCTGTTATTGGTGTATAGGAATGCTTTTGAATTTTGCACCTTGATTTATATCCTGAGACTTCTCAAGTTACTTATCCGTTTCAGGAGTTTTTGGGCTGAGGTGATGGGGGCTTGTAGGTATACTATCATGTCGTCTGCAAATAGAGACAATTTGGCTTCCACCTTTCCTATTTGAATACTTTTTATTTCTTTTTCTTGCCTGATCGCTCTCGCTAGAACTTCCAGTACTATGTTGAGTAGGAGGCGTGAGAAAAGTCATCCTTGTCTAGTGCCAGATTTCAAAGGGAATGCTTCCAGTTTTTGCCCATTAAGTATAATATTGGCTGTTGTTTTGTCGTAAATAGCTTTTATTACTTTGATATATTTTCCATTAATACCAAGTTTATTGAGTGTTTTTAGCATAAAGGGCTGTTGAATTTCTTCAAATGCCTTCTCTGCCTCAATTGAGATAATCATGTGGTTTTTGTTTTTGCTTCTGTTTATGTGGTGAATTACATTTATAGACTTGTGTATGTTGAACCAGCCTTGCATGACCAGGATGAATCCTACTTGATCATGATTGATAAGTTTTTTCCTGTGCTGTTGCAATCGGTTTGCCAGAATTTTATTGAGGTTTTTTGCATCTAAGTTCATCATGGTTATTGGCCTGAAGTTTTCTTTTCTTGTTGAGTCTCTGCCGGGTTTTGGTATCAGGATGATGTTGGTCTCATAAAATGGTTTGGGAAGGGTTCCCCCTTTTTGAATTATTTGGAAGAGTTTCAGAAAGATTGGTACCAGCTCCTCTTTGTGTGTTTAGTAGAATTCGGCTGTGAACCCATTTGGATGTGGTTTTTTTTTTGTGTTTGTGGTAGGCTCTTAATTGCTGCCTCAACTTAAGACCTTGTTATTTGTCTATTCATAGTTTTGGCTTTCTCCTGGTTTAGACTTTGGAGGTCACAGGCATCCAGGAATTTATTCATTTCTTCCTGGTTTACTAGTTCATGTGCATAAAGTTGTTTGTAGTATTCTCTGATGATGGTTTAAATTTCTGTGGAATCTGTGGTGATTTCCCCATTATTGTTTTTTATTGCATTTATTTGATTGTTTCCTCTTTTCTTTTTTATCAGTCTGGCTAGTGGTCTGTCTATTTTGTTGATCTTTTTGAAAAACCAGCTCTTGTTTTTATTGATCTTTTGAAGGGTTTTTCTTGTCTCTATCTCCTTCAGTTCTGCTCTGATCTACGTTATTTTTTGTCTTCGGCTAGGTTTTGAGCTTTTTTGATCTTGCTCCTCTAGCTCTTTCAATTTTGACGATAGGGTGTCAATTTTGGATTTCACCACTCTTCTCATGTGGGCACTTATTGCTATATATTTTCCTCTACAGACTGCTTTAAATGTGTCCCAGAGATTCTGGTACGTTGTGTCTTCTTTCTCATTGGTTTTGAAGAAATTCTTTATTTCTTGATTTCATTGTTTATCCAATCAACATTCAGGAGCCCGTTGTTCAGTTTCCATGAAGCTGTGCATTTCTGAGTTATTTTCCGAATTCTAAGTTCCAACTTGATTGCACTGCGGTCTGAGGGACTGTTTGTTATGATTTCAGTTGTTTTGCATTTGCTGAGGAGTGCTTTACTTCCAATGATGTGGTCAATTTTGGAGTAGGTGTGATGTGGTGCTGAGAAGAATGTATATTCTGTGGATTTGGGGTGGAGAGTCCTGTAAATGTTTGTCAGGTTTGCTTGTTTCAGGTCTGAGTTCAAGTCCTGGATATCCTTGTTAATTTTCTGTCTGGTTGATCTGTCTGATATTGACAGTGGAGTGTTAAAGTCTACCACTATTGTTCTGTGGAAGTCTAAGTCTCTTTGTATGGCATTAAGAACTTGCCTTATATATCTGGGTGCTCCTGCATTTGGTTCATATATATTTAGAATCCTTAGCTCTTTTTGTTGTATCGATTCTTTTACCATTATGTAATGACCTTTGTCCCTTTTGAACTTTGTTGCTTTAAAGTCTGTTTTATCAGAGACAAGAATTGCGACTCCTGCTATTTTTTGTTCTTCATTTGCTTGGTAAATCTTCCTCCATTCCTTTATTTTGAGACTTTGTGTATCCTTGCGAGTGAGGTGGATTTTCTGGATACAACACACCGATAGGTTTTGGTTTTTTATCCAATTTGCCAGTCTGTGTCTTTTTTCTGTTTGTTTGTTTTTGTTTTATTTAATTTTATTTTATTTATTTATTTATTTATTTATTTATTTTGCTCTTGATAAGTTTTATTTTATTTATTTATTTTTAAAAAATTTTTATTGCATTATAGGTTTTGGGGTACATGTGCAGAAAGGGCAAGATAGTTGCATATGTACCCACCTGGCAGTGTGTTTTGCTGCCTTCCTCCCATTTACCCACACTTGGAATTTATCCCCAGGGTATCCCTCCCTAGCTTCCCCCAGCTGTCCCTCCCCCATTCACCCCAATAGAACCCAGTCTGTAATAGACCCCCTCCATGTGTCCATGTGTTCTCATTTTACTCACCCAACTATGTGTGAGAATATGCGGTATTTCTTTTTCTGTTCTTGTGTCAGTTTGCCTAGAATGTTCTCCAGACTCATCCATGTCCTTACAAAGTACACAAACTCATCATTTTTGATTGCTGCATAATATTTTATGGTGTATATGCTCCACATTTTCCCAGTCCAGTCTATCATTCATGGGCATTTGAGTTGGTTCCAGGTCTTTGCTATTGTAAACAGTGCTGCAATGAACATTTGTGTGCATGTGTCCTTATACTAGAACGATTTATGGTCCTTTGAATATATACCCAGTAATGGGATTGCTGGTCAAATGGAATTTCTATTTCTAGGTCCTTGAGGAGTCGCCACACTGTCTTCCACAATGGTTGAACTAATTTACACTCCCACCAACAGTGTAAGAGTGTTTCTATTTCTCCACATCCTCTCCAGTATCTTCTGTCTCCAGATTTTTTAATGATAGCCATTCTAACTGGCATGAGATGGTATCTCAATGTGGTTTTTATTTGCATCTCTCTAATGACCAGTGATGATGAGCATTTTGTCATGTGTTTGTTGGCCTCATGTACGTCGTCTTTTGTAAAGTATCTGTTCATATTCTTTGCCCATTGTTGAATGGGCTTGTTTGTTTTATTCCTGTAAATGTGTTTGAGTTCTTTGTAAATTCTGGATATCAACCCTTTGTTAGATGCGTAAACTGCAAAGATGGTTTCCCAATGTCTTGGTTGCCGAGTCACTCTAGTGACTGTTTCTTTTGCCGTGCAGAAGCTGTGGAGTTTGATTAGGTTCCATTTGTCTATTTTGACTTTT
Organism: Saguinus midas; assembly: GCA_021498475.1. Lineage (NCBI taxonomy): Eukaryota > Metazoa > Chordata > Mammalia > Primates > Cebidae > Saguinus > Saguinus midas. The sequence continues at coordinate 10,287 of JAKFGQ010000558.1, read as the reverse complement.
GTTGCCAATGCTTTTGTTGTTTTGGTCATGATATCCTTGCCTACTTCTATGTACTGAATGGTTTTGCCTAGATTTTCTTCTAGGGTTTTTTATGGTGCCAGGTCTTATGTTTAAGTCTTTAATCCATCTGGAGTTAATTTTAGTGTAAGGTGTCAGGAAGGGGTGCAGTTTCTTCTTTTTGCACATGGCTAACCAGTTTTCCCAACATCATCTGTTAAACAGGGAATCTTTTCCCCATTGCTTGTTTTTGTCTGGTTTGTCAAATATTGTATGGTTGTAGAAATGTTGATTTGCCTCTGATGTCTCTGTTCTGTTCCATTTTTCTATATCACTGTTTTGGTATAAGTACCGTGCTGTTTTGATTATTGTAGCCTTTTAGTATAGTTTGAAGTCTAATAGTGTGATGCCTCCCGTTGTGTTCTTTTTGCTAAGAATTGACTTGGCTATGCATGCTCACTTATGGTTCTATATGAAGTTCATGGTGGCTTTTTCTTGTTCTGTGAGGAATTTCAATGTTGGCTTGATGGGAATAGTGTTGATTCTGTAAATTACTTTTGGCAGTATAGCCATTTTCACAATATTTATTCTTCCTAACCATGAAAACAGAATGTTTCTCCATCTGCTTGTGTCCTCTCTTATTTCGTTGAGCAGTGGTTTGTAGTTTCCCTTGAAGAGGTTCGTTACGTTCCTTGTGAGTTGTATTCCTAGGTATTTTATTCTCTTTGTAGCAATTGTTAATGGCAGTTCATTGTTGATTTGGTTCTCTTTAAGTCTGTTATTGGTGTATATGAATGTTTGTGATTTTTTCACATTGATTTTATATTTTGAAACTTTGCTGAAGATGCTTATCAGTTTCAGGAGTTTTTGGGGTGAGATGATGTGGTCATCTAGGTATAACATCATGTCGTCTGTGAATAGACAGAATTTGGCTTTCTCCTTTTCACAATGCCTTTATTTCTCTTGCCTGTGCTCTCTGAACTTCAGTATTATATGAATAGGATTGAGAAAATCCTTGTCTCATGACATTTCAAAGAATGCTTCCAGTTTTGCCATTAAGTATGATATTGTCTGTTGGTTTCTCAAATAGCTTTTATTATTTTTAGATATGTTCCATAAATACCAGTTTAATGAGTTTTAGCATAAAAGTTGTTGAATTTTGTCATACCTTCTCTGCATCAATTGAGAAAATCATGTGGTTTTTGTTTTTGTCTGTTTATGTGGTGAATTTTATAGACTCTTGTTGAACCAGCCTTGCATGCAGGATGAATATGATCATGATGAATAAGAATGCCTGCAATAGGTTTGCTATTTTATTGAAGATGCATCTATATTTCATCATGGATATTGGTAAGTTTTCTTTTTGTTGAGTCTCAGGGTTTTGGTATCAGGATGATGTTGGTCTCATAAAATGATTTAAGGCTCTTTTTGGATTATTTGGAATAGTTTCAGAGGAATGGTACCAGATCCTCTTTGTTTGTCTTTGTGAACCCATCTGGGTGCATTTTGTGTAGACTCTTAATTGCTGCCTCAACTTAACTGGTTATTCTATTCATAGTTTCCTCCTGGTTTGGCTTGACACAGGCATCAGGAATTTATCATTCCCTGGTTTCTAGTTTATACATAGTTGTTTATAGTATTCTCTGATGATGGTTTCAATTTCTGGAATCTGGTATTTCATTTGTTTTTACCATCTTTTGGTTGTTCTCTCTTTCTATCAGTCTGGCTAGTGGTCTGTCTATTTTATGATCTTTTCAAAATTGGATTTTTTGATTTTTGAAGGTTTTCTTGTCTCTATCTCCTTCAGTTCTGCTCTGATCAAGTTATTTCTTGTCTTTGGCTAGGTTTTAGTTTGTTTGATCTTGCTCCTCTAGTTTCAATTGAATAGTGTCAATTTTGGATCTCCACTCTTCTCATGTGGGCACTTATTGCTATATATTTTCTCTACAGACTGCTTTAAATGTGTCCCAGATATTCTGGATGTTGTGTTTTCGTTCTCATTGGTTTTGAAGAACTTCTTTATTTCTGCTCATTTCATTGTTTATAATCAACAAATAGTTCTTCATTCATGAGCTGTGCGGTTCTAGTTATTTTCTGAATTCTGAGTTCCAATGATTTACTATGGTCTGAGAGTCTGTTTGTTTGATTTCCTTGTTTTGCATTTGCTGATGCACTTTATGTGTCTCAATTTTAGTAGGTGTGAATGGTGCAGAAGTATGTATATTCAGATTTGGGGTGGATTTTGTAAACGTCTATCAGTTTCTTGTTCCAGGTCTGAGTTGAGTCCTCATATCCATTGTTTTCTGTCTGGTTGATCTGTCTAATATTGACAGTGGGTGTTAAGTCTCCCTATTATTGTGAGTCTAAGTCTCTTGTAAGTCTTTAACTTCATATATTTCTGGATGCTCCTGATTGTCCATATATATTTAATCATTAGCTATTTCTGTGTATCATCATTTTACCATTATGTAATGACCTGTTTGTCCTTTGATCTGTTCTTGCCCTTTTTCTGAGATTCTTTTATGCTCTCATTTGATAAATATTCCTCCATTTTGTTTTGAATTTGTGTATCCTTGAATGTGAGTTTTTCCTAAGACCATGGGTTTTTGTTCTTATCAATTTGCCAGTCTGTGACTTTTGATTGTCATTTAGCATTTACATTTGTTAATATTTTATTTTTTTTTTTTAATTTTTATTGCATTATAGGTTTGGGGTACATGTGCAGAACGAGCAAGATAGTTGCATAGGTACACACATGGCAGTGTGCTTTGCTGCTTCCTCCTCACCCACACTTGGTATTCATCCCCAGCTATCCCCACCCCCGCTGTCCCTCCCCATTCCCCCAACAGTCCCCAGTGTATAGTAGACCGCCTCTCTGTGTCCATGTGTTCTTATTTTCTCACCCACCTATGAGTGAGTATATGCGGTATTTCTTTTTCTGTTCTTGTGTCAGTTTGCTGAGAATGATGTTCTCAGATTCATCCATGTCCTACAAAGGACACAAACTCATCATTTTGATTGCTGCATAATATTCCATGGTGTATATGTACATTTTCCCAGTCAGTCTATCATCGTTGGGCATTTGGGTTGGTTCCAGGTCTTTGCTATTGTAAACAGTGCTGCAATGAACATTCGTGTGCATGTGTCCTTATAGTAGAACGATTTATAGTCCTTTGGATAGATACCCAGTAATGGGATTGCTGGGTCAAATGGAATTTCTATTTCTAGGTCCCTGAGGAATCGCCACACTGTCTTCCACAATGGTTGAACTAATTTACACTCCACCAACAGTGTAGAGTGTTCCTATTTCTCCACATCCTCTCCAGCATCTGCTGTCTCCAGATTTTTTAATGATCGCCATTCTAACTGGCGTGAGATGGTATCTCAATGTGGTTTTGATTTGCATCTCTCTAATGACCAATGATGATGAGCACTTTTTCATATGTTTGTTGGCCTCATGTATGTCTTCTTTTGTAAAGTTTCTGTTCATATCCTTTGCCCATTTTGAATGGGCTTGTTTATTTTTCCTGTAAATCTGTTTGAGTTCTTTGTAAATTCTGGATATCAACCCTTTGTCAGATGTGTAAACTGCAAAGATTTTTTCCCATTCTGATGGTTGCCGATTCACTCTAGTGACTGTCTCTTTTGCCGTGCAGAAGCTGTGGAGTTTGATTAGGTCCCATTTGTCTATTTTGGCTTTTGTTGCCAATGCTTTTGGTGTTTTGTTCATGAAGTCCTTGCCTACTCCTATGTCCTGAATGGTTTTGCCTAGATTTTCTTCTAGGGTTTTTATGGTGTCAGGTCTTACGTTTAAGTCTTTAATCCATCTGGAGTTAATTTTAGTGTAAGGTGTCAGGAAGGGGTCCAGTTTCTGCTTTCTGCACATGGCTAGTGTTTTCAACACCATTTATTAAATAGGGAATCCTTTCCCCATTGCCTGTTTTGTCTGGTTTATCAAAGATAATATGGTTGTAGATGTGTTGTGTTGCCTCCGATGCCTCTGTTCTGTTCCATTGGTCTATATCTCTGTTTTGGTACCAGTACCATGCTGTTTTGATTACTGTAGCCTTGTAGTATAGTTTGAAGTCTGGTAGCGTGATGCCTCCGCTGTGTTCTTTTGCTTAGAATTGACTTGGCTGCGGGCTCTTTTTGGTTCCATATGAAATTCATGGTGGTTTTCCAGTTCTGTGAAGAAATTCAATGGTAGTTTGATGGGGATAGCATTGATTGTGTAAATTACTTTGGGCAGTATAGCCATTTTCACGATATTGATTCTTCCTAACCACGAACATGGAATGTTTCTCCATCTGTTTGTGTCCTCTCTTATTTCGTTGAGCAGTTGTTTGTAGTTTTCCTTAAAGAGGTCCCTTACATTCCTAGTGAGTTGTATTCCTAGGTATTTTATTTTCTTTGTAGCAATTGTGAATGGCAGTTCGTTCTTGATTTGGTTCTCTTTAAGTCTGTTATTGGTGTATAGGAATGCTTGTGATTTTTGAACATTGATTTTATATCCTGAGACTTTGCTGAAGTTGCTTATCAGTTGCAGGAGCTTTTGGGCTGAGGTGATGGGGTCTTCTAGGTATACTATCATGTCGTCTGCAAATAGAGACAATTTGGCTTCCACCTTTCCTATTTGAATACCCTTTATTTCTTTTCTTGCCTGATTGCTCTGGCTAGAACTTCCAGTACTATGTTGAATAGAAGTGGTGAGAGGGCATCCTTGTCTAGTGCCGGATTTCAAAGGGAATGCTTCCAGTTTTGCCCATTAAGTATGATATTGGCTGTTGGTTTGTCATAAATAGCTTTTATTACTTTGAGATATGTTCCATCAATACCAAGTTTATTGAGGGTTTTAGCATAAAGGGCTGTTGAATTTTGTCAAATGCCTTCTCTGCATCAATTGAGATAATCATGTGATTTTTGTTTTTGCTTCTGTTTATGTGGTGAATTACATTTATAGACTTGCGTATGTTGAACCAGCCTTGCATCCCAGGATGAATCCTACTTGATCATGATGGATAAGTTTTTTAATGTGCTGTTGCAATCGGTTTGCCAGTATTTTATTGAAGATTTTGCATCTATGTTCATCATGGATATTGGCCTGAAGTTTTCTTTTCTTGTTGAGTCTCTGCCAGGTTTTGGTATCAGGATGATGTTGGTCTCATAAAATGATTTGGGAAGGGTTCCCTCTTTTGGATTATTTGGAATAGTTTCAGAAGGAATGGTACCAGATCCTCTTTGTGTGTCTGGTAGAATTCAGCTGTGAACCCATCTGGACCTGGGCTTTTTTTGTGTGGTAGGCTCTTAATTGCTGCCTCAACTTCAGACCTTGTTATTGGTCTATTCATAGTTTGGCTTCCTCCTGGTTTAGGCTTGGGAGGACACAGGCGTCAGGAATTTATCCATTTCTTCCTGATTTACTAGTTTATGTGCATAGAGTTGTTTGTAGTATTCTCTGATGATGGTTTGAATTTCTGTGGAATCTGTGGTGATTTCCCTTTATCGTTTTTATTGCATCTATTTGGTTGTTCTCTCTCTTCTTTTTATCAGTCTGGCTAGTGGTCTGTCTATTTTGTTGATCTTTTCGAAAAACCAGCTCTTAGATTTATTGATTTTTGAAGGGTTTTCTTGTCTCTATCTCCTTCAGTTCTGCTCTGATCTTAGTTATTTCTTGTCTTGGCTAGGTTTTGAGCTTTTTGATCTTGCTCCTCTAGCTCTTTCAATTTTGACGATAGGGTGTCAATTTTGGATCTCTCCACTCTTCTCATGTGGGCACTTATTGCTATATATTTTCCTCTACAGACTGCTTTAAATGTGTCCAGATTCTGGTACGTTGTGTCTTCATTCTCGTTGGTTTCAAGAACTTCTTTATTTCTGCCTTCATTTCATTGTTTATCAATCAACATTCAAGAGCCAGTTGTTCAGTTTCCATGAAGCTGTGGTTCTGAGTTATTTTCTGAATTCTGAGTTCCAACTTGATTGCACTATGGTCTGAGAGACTGTTTGTTATGATTTCCGTTGTTTTGCATTTGCTGAGGTGCTTTACTTCCAATTATGTGGTCAATTTTGGAGTAGGTGTGATGTGGTGCTGAGAAGAATGTATATTCTGTGGATTTGGGGTGGAGAGTTCTGTAAATGTCTATCAGGTTTGCTTGTTCCAGGTCTGAGTTCAAGTCCTGGATATCCTTGTTAATTTTCTGTCTGGTTGATCTGTCTGCTATTGACAGTGGAGTGTTAAAGTCTCCCACTATTATTGTGTGGGAGTCTAAGTCCTTTGTAAGTCATTAAGAACTTGCCTTATATATCTGGGTGCTCCTACATTGGGTCCATATATATTTAGAATCGTTATCTCTTCTTGTTGTATCGATCCTTTTACCATTATGTAATGACCTTCTTTGTCCCTTTTGATCTTTGTTACTTTAAAGTCTATTTTATCAGAGATGAGAATTGCAACTCCTGCTTTTTGCTCTCCATTTGCTTGGTAAATCTTCCTCCATCCCTTTATTTTGAGCCTTTGTGTATCTTTGCATGTGAGGTGGGTTTCCTGGATACAGCACACCGATGGGTTTTGGTTTTTATCCAATTTGCCAGTCTGTGTCTTTTGATTGGTGCATTTAGCCCATTTACATTCAGGGTTAATATTGTTATGTGTGAATTTGATACTGCCATTTTGATGCTAGCTGGCTGTTTTGCCCGTTGGTTCATGTACATTCTTCATTTTGTTGATGGTCTTTAGCATTTGGTATGCTTTTAGGATGGCTGGAACTGGTTGTTTCTTTCTATGTGTAGTGCCTCTTTCAGGAGCTCTTGTAAAGCAGGCCTAGTGGTGACAAAATCTCTGAGTACTTGCTTGTTCGTGAAGGATTTTATTTTTCCTTCACTTATGAAGCTCAGTTTGGCTGGATATGAAATTCTGGGTTGAAAGCTCTTTTCTTTAAGGATGTTGAATATTGGCCCCACTCTCTTCTGGCTTGTAGAGTCTCTGCCGAGAGATCTGCTGTGAGTCTGATGGGCTTCCCTTTGTGGGTGACCTGACCTTTCTCTCTGGCTGCCCTTAGTATTTTCTCCTTCGTTTCAACCCTAGTGAATCTGATTATGTGCCTTGGGGTTGCTCTTCTTGCAGAGTATCTTTGTGGTGTTCTCTGTATTTCCTGGAGTTGAGTATTGACCTGTCTTGCTAGGTTGGGGAAATTTTCCTGGATAATATCCTGAAGAGTGTTTTCCAGCTTGGATTCATTCTCTTCTCACATTCTGGTACACCTATCAAACGTAGGTTGGGTCTCTTCACATAGTCCCACATTTCTTGGAGATTTTGTTCATTCCTTTTTGTGCTTTTTCTTTAATCTTGGTTTCTCGTTTTATTTCATTGAGTTGATCTTCAACTTCTGATATTCTTTCTTCTGCTTGGTCAATTCGGCTGTTGAAACTTGTGCATGCTTGAAGTTCTCGTGTTGTGTTTTCAGCTCCTTCAATTCATTCATATTCCTCTCTAAGTTGTCCATTCTCGTTATCAATTCCTCGAATCTTTTTCAAATCTTTTTCTAGGTTCTTAGTTTCTTTGCACTGGTTTAGAACATGTTCCTTTAGCTCACTGAAGTTTCTCATTATCCACTTTCTGAAGTCTGATTCCGTCATTTCGTCACATTCATTCTCCGTCCAGCTTTGTTCCCTTGCTGGTGAGGAGTTTTGGTCCTTTTGGAGGTGAGGTGTTTTGGTTTTGGTGTTTTCCTCCTTTTGCGCTGGTTTCTTCCCATCTTTATGGATTTATCCGCCTGTCGTCTTAGTATTGGCTGATTTTTCAATTGGGTCTCTGTGTGGACACTGAGATTGTTGATGATGAAGTATTTCTGTTACTTAGTTTTCCTCTAATGATCTATCCTCTCTGCTGAGTGCTGAGGTCCACTCCAGGCCCTGCTTGTCTGGGGTATACCTGCAGCAGCTGCAGAACAATGAGGATGATACCAGTTTCTTCTTCTGCTGCCCTTGTTCCAGAATGATGCCAGCCAAATGTCAGTCTGATTAGTCCTTTTCTGGGGTGACTCCTTGGATATACAGGGGTCAGGAGCTGCTTGAGGAGACAGTCTGTGCTTTATAGGAGCTCCAGTGCTGAGCTGTGAGCTCCGTTGTTCATTCAGGGTTGTTGGGAGGTTGTTTATGTCTGCTGCAATAGAACTCATAAAACACCACTCTTTTTTTTCACCCTTAGATGCTCTGTCTCAGGAGTTGGGGCTTTCTTTATGAGTATCTGTTGCACTGTCCTGCCCACTAGATGGCAGTCTATTCACTATTTGCCTGCCAGGGCTCTGACCTGCTGGGGGCTCCCTTCTGCTGGAGCGAGTCTCTCTGTTATGGCAGGTTGCCTCGGCAGCAGGCAGTCCTGGGCGGTACTTAAGTGGGGTGCACGTCATCAATGGTGGACGCCCCTCCTGACCGGGCTGCACCGTCCTAGATGCGGCAACAAAACTCTCAGCCCCAAGCACCTCCAGTCGCCGCCCTGCTTGTCCCGTGAGCGTGGGACCCGAGCCGATCACCCAGCTCCCTGCCTCAGAGTCCGTCTCTCTCTCTCTCTTCCTCTCCCCAAGCTGAAAGGTCGACTCTCACTGGCGCCCCAGGAGCCTGCCGATAGGGCACTGGGATCCGTGATCTCCGTGCGCTGCCCACTACCCGGCTCAGATCACGCTTCCCAGGAAACTCCTGGTCTGGCTCATTGTCCAAGTCCCGTTCAATCAGATGGACATGCCAATCTGCCCTTCAAATCTCAGATTGCCGGTTTAACAGGGCACCCAGACCAGTGAGTTCCGCGCGGGTCCCGCTGCGGTGCGGCGCTGCGCGGCGGGAGCGGCTGTGTTAACCGGCTGCTAGCGTTTAGTGTCTCTCCACACCTGACTTTCAACGCTCTGTGGGCATAAAAGGAACATCCGAGGATGCGGCTAGGACTCACCCTCTGCGCCTTCACGAGAGCTGCAATCCTGAGTCACCTCTCTGGCCATCTTGCCTCCCTCGGATACCATTTGATGCTAGCTGACTGTTTTGCCCATTGGTTCATGTAGATTCTTCATTTTGATGATGTTCTTTCGCATTTTCATGCTTTTAGGATGGTTACTGGTTGTTTCTTTCTATGTGCCTCTTTCAGGAGCTCTTGTAATGCAGGATTACTGGTGACAAAATCTCTGAGTACTTCTTGTTGGCAAAGATTTTATTCTTCCTTCACTTATAAAGCTCAGTTTGCCTGATGAAATTCTGGGTTGAAAGTTCTTTCTTTATGGATATTGAATATTGGCACACTCTCTTCTGGCTTGTAGAGTCTATGCGAGAGATCTGCTGTGAGTCTGATGGGCTTCCCTTGTGGGTGACCCGACCTTTCTCTCTGCTGCCCTTGGTATTTTCTCCTTCATTTCAACCCTAGTGAATCTGATGACTATTTGCCTTGGGGTTGCTCTTTGCAGAATCTTGGTGTTCTCTGTATTTTCCAGTTAGTATTGACCTGTCTTGGTAGGTTAAATTTCTGAATAATATCTTGAAGTATTTTCCAGCTTGGATTCATTCTCTTCTTCACATTCTGTACACCTATCAAACGTAGGTTGGGTCTCTTCACATAGTCCCACATTTCTTGGAAATTTTGTTCATTTCTTTTTGTGCTTTTTCTTTAATCTTGGTTTCTCGTTTTATTTCATTGAGTTGATCTTGACTTCTGATATTCTTTCTTCTGCTTAGTCAAACTGTTGAAACTTGCATGTCTTGAAGTTCTCCTGTTGTGTTTTTCAGTTCCTTCAATTCATTCATATTCCTCTCTAAGTTTTCCATTCTTGTTATCATTTCCTTGAATCTTTTTCAATTGTTTTTCAAGGTTCTTTGTTTCTTTCACTGATTTAAACATTCAGGTCTGAGTTTCTCATCCACTTTCTGAAGTCTGATTCCATCATTTCGTCAGACTCATTGTCCATCCATGTTGTTCCTTGCTGGTGAGAGTTTTGTCCTTTGTGGAAGGTGAAGTGTTTTGGTTTCAGGTGTTTCCTCCTTTTGCGCTGGTTTCTTCCCATCTTTATAATTTATCCACCTGTCGTCTTAGTATTTGCTGATTTTGAATTGTGTCTCTGTGTGGATGCCCAGATTGTTGATGATGAGGTATGTCTGTAGTTTTCCTTCTAATGGTCTATCCCTCTCCTGTACAGTGCTGAGTCCACTCAGGCCCTCCTTCTCTGGGGTACACCTGCAGCTGCTGAACAGTGAGATGCTACCAGTTTCTTCTTCTTCTATCTTTGTTTCAGAATGATGCCGCCAAATGTCAGT